>OV651820.1:51669883-51929022 GCA_927349885.1 Psylliodes chrysocephalus | reverse complement strand
ATTGGGTTTAGGGGAAAATATTTGTATATTTTTGGATAAATCATAGGGATTTCTATGGCAAAAATTATTTTATCATTTGTGAAATAACAATTAATGAACATTATGGAATACCAAATTTATTTTATCTATATTTAAAATTTCGTTAGTTTTGTAAATATTTTTGTTTTATTTTTTAATTTTCTAGGAAATTCATAATTCTAATAATTATTATAAACATTTGATTAGAATATGTAGAGTATTTATAATTTCCAATATATTATGAAACGTTCTTTTGATTATTGATTATTGAATTTAAAGTTTTTGAATATTTACATATTCAATAACTACAATTTATTAGGTAATTCATTAATAATAGTCCTAAATAATCATATTTGTTTCTCGGAGATAATGAGTGAATAGATTTTTTGCAATTCCTGGAATTGTTAAATGTTTCATGTGATTCTTTTGTCTTGGTAATTTGAGAGGTAAGGGATTGTATGTCTATGTCATGTAAAAAGATATGTTAGTAATAATGTGTGTGAAAATAAGTTTACAAGGAAGAATACTGATACCAGTGACTTTTAGTTTTCGTCATCAGTTTCAACAGTATTAGAAAGGTCATTGTCATTAGTACCGGCGTCATTTTGTCCTTCTATAGAAGAAAACGGTTTCTTAAGCTCCTTTATATAAATAATATATTTTTTATTTTTACTATTTTCAATTTCTACTTTATTTCTATCTAATAACTTCGTTATAGTAAATGGTCAAATAAACTTATTATTTTTCTTATTCCTATAGTATGGATTTTTCTTAGAAACTACTTGATTAACGTTAAATTCTACATTTTCATTAACATTTATATTATGTTTGCTAATTAATTTTTCTTTATATTTAACTAAAGATTCATTAACTTTATTATAAACATGGTCTAGCTTATCTTTATGATTTTGGACATAACTTGATAATAATTCTTTAGTCATAAATATTTCTTCAGGATTTCTGGAATTTGTATGTCCGAATACCATCTCGAAAGGTGTAAAACCAGTCGCACTGTGTATTGAGCTATTATATCCAAGAATGGCATAATTACTTAAATCATAATCATTAGGGTACAACTCTTATAGGATTCGTAAATGTTCGATCAGTGTTGAATGGAATCGTTCAAAAATTCCATTCGACTCATGGTGACCGGCTATAGTAAAATGTGTTTTTATTTTATGTAAATTGAGAAGTTCACGAAGTGTATCATTTTTAAACTCTGTACCACTGTCTAGGACAATTGTTTTAGGTATACCGAAACTTGCAAAATATTTTGTTAAACCGTCTCAAATGTTTATTGCTGTTTTTCCCGGAATAGGGATAGACTGAGCAAATTTTGAAAAAGGATCAATTATTGTTACATAAATCTTTTTATTATAATGAAAAATGTCTATATGTAATATTTCAAATGGTTTTAAGGGTGTTTCAGTTAAATTTAATGGTACATAGGGATTTTTTCGAGCTGACAGATGTCACAAGAATTAATATATGAAGTGATTGTTTTTTGCATATTTGTCCAATAATAATTTCGCTTTAAATAATTTAATGTTTTCTTAATACCGCGGTGATTAGTTTTCCCTTCATGATGATTTTTTATTAACATTATTTGTTCATCGATATCTTTAATAGTATTTGCTAAACGTGTACACATGACTAATTTTAAAATATCCTTTTTAAATATTTCTGTATATATTTCATTAAATTGAGGGACAAATTTTCTATCATCAAAATATATATGGCAGGTTTTATTAGGACCTAAATAATTTTTTAGAAAATCTATTATTTGCTTTAGATTATTTTCTAATGGTAATTTTAAGGTTATAATTTATTGTTTATTATAATTTTCGGTTTTAACAACTATTTGTTCATTATTTTGTTTAAAAAACAAAATTTGATTATTTTTATTGTTAATTATTTCATCTAATATGAGAATGCCATCGTTTTTGACTTCTTTCGAAAGTGAATGTAGAGTCTCATCAGAATCAGATTGGCTTGAGGTTGTATTTGAATATCTGAGATTATTTTTATTTTTGATTTATTTTTTTGTTTATAACTAGGGCCAGCTTCTTCAAAATTTTTATGGGAAATGTAATTATTGGGGTTTTCGGCTATATTTTTTAAAATTTCTAAGCTTTCTATATTTATATCACCTGGGTTATTATCTGTAGATTCAGTTTCAAGAGCATTTAATTTAATTCTACTTAAAGCATCTGCATTACTGTTTAGTTTGCCTTTTTTGTAAACTATTTTGTAATCATACTCCTCCAAATTGAGGCGCCATCTTATTAATTTTGAATGGGGTTCCTTCAAATTGAACAGCCAGACTAACGGGAGATGATCAGTTTGAATAGTAAAGGTTTTCCCAAAGAGATATGCACGGAAATACTTGCAGGCCCACACAATTGCCAAAAGTTCTTTCTCTATTGTGCTGTACCCCTGTTCCGTTTCGTTAAGAGTTCGTGACGCGTACGCCACTGGTTTATCCTGACCTACGCTACCTTGAGATAATACTGCACCGAAGGCAACGTCTGATGCGTCGGTGGTTAGAATAAAAGATTTTGAAAAGTCAGGATACTGAAGAATCGGACTATTACATAAAATTTTCTTACAAGTGTTAAATTTTGATTGGGAATTACTTTAACATTCTTTTTCAAACAGAATGTTATAGGTTTTCTAATATTGGCGAAATCTTTAATGAATCTACAATAATAGCCTAACAGACCCAAAAAGGATTTTATTTCTTTTTGTGTCCGTGGAATTGGGAAGTTTTGAACTGCCCTTATTTTATCGGAGTTAGGTTTCACTCCCTTAGGTGTGATTACGTGACCCAAATAAGCAACTGTTTTCTGTAAAAACTCAGATTTATCCAATTGAATTTTGAAATTTGCTTTTCTCAACCTATCAAATACATCTCTAACTCTAGGAATATGTTCTTGCAAATATTAAAATATCATCTAAGTAAACAATGCAAAATGACATTATTTAATTCTCTTATGACATTATCCATGACCCTTTGAAAGGTCGATGGAGCATTTTTAAGTCCAAACGGCATACGAGTGAACTCGTAGTGGCCATCGAGAGCCGTAAATGCCGTCTTTGGTATGTCTTGTGCATCAATTTTTATTTGACGCTAAGTCTAAGGTTGTAAAATAATTCGCTCTACCTAGCTTATCTAACGTTTCCGTAATGTTAGGTATAGGATACTTTATAACTAATACTTTTCTCATTTAACTTCCTATAATCTATAACTGAACGATAATTTTGTTCACCTGTCTTATTATTAAACTTTTTTGGGACAACCCATATGTTAGAACTAAAGGGACTGGTGGAAGGACGAATTATTCCTTGTTCAAGCATTTTATTAATTTGTTTACAAACTTCTTATTTGTGAACTTCTGGGAAACGATATGATTTACAATAAATTGGTTTATCGTCAGTTAAATTAATTTTGTTTGACTTCATTAGAAAAGCTCAAAGGAATACATTCTGAATATATCCCTGTATTCAAAACATAAATTTGAATTTGCTTCTGTTTCCTCGTCATTGCAAAGATCTAAACTTAATTTATTTAGGTTATTTTTTAAAATATTATCTAAATCTGGATCAATATTTAAATTTTGGGTACTTTTTATGAAGTTTATTTCGTTAATATTTAATTCCTGTACTATAAAAGGTTCTGTAATTGTAATTTTAGATGGCTTAGTATTATTGTTCGTTATTGTGGTAAATGCAAAGAAATTTTTGATGTTTACAATTCCGTCGTGTGTCTCCAGATTGTCGAAAGTTATCTTGTCTCCATCAAAAATTGGTATTGTGTCTATATGCATTTTCATTAAAGAGTGGTTAACACCACTAACAGGAACAACTGAATCTTGACTACCGTTACCCATTGTGTTTGTTTTTAGACTTAAATTACTAATTGTTTCTATTAATTCGTCAATTTTTGCAAATTTAATTTAAAGTTAAAAATCTCTTAAAATATTATATACACTAATATTTAAAGTTTAAAACTTGGAATCATATATTCAATATTCATGCAAAAATTATAAATGTTTATTTTATTTTTTAAAATTACTTATCTCCTAAATTTCCTTTAAATATATTATATTCGTTAATAATTTAAAAGATAAAAATCATGGAATTCTATATTCACTAGTTATCTACAACTGATTCCCTAATTTTACCAAAGATAAAAAATGTAAAAAGGAAAGAAAGGATTGGCTTACCACGTCCTTGGTTGATGGTTCTGCTCCACGAAGAATTGAAATTCACGACGTCTTCACTTTGTTCACAAGAAAAACGCCTTAAAGCATCCAAATGACTGCGCCAGATAAATTTAAGGAATGGAAAAATAACTTTTTAAAAAATGTTATTTTACTTAAAAAACGTTTTACTCTCATAAAAAATAAGGAATAACAATTATACAATTTAACATATATTTATAACTTAGCTTGTGCTGACGAAGTAGGTCGAAGACCGGCTTGCATGCTTGCATATAGAGCTCATATAACTCGAGACATCTGTTAGAACTATATAGAACTTCATCAAAATGGCTATATACATAAAGTTTTCTTAATTTTTAAATTCATTTGCCATCTGCCAAATTTTAATTAATAATGTTTATATTCTCTAAAACGATGAATCGTAAATAAGTGTACATTAAGCATAATTAAACTCGTATATCTCATTTTTAAAACAAATATTCTGAATCGACTATCGTTCCATCTATTAGTAAATAGAGAAATCACGTTCGTTATTCAGTTTCGACAACCGTTCGATGGCTCGGTAGAAGACGACAAAATGAGCAAAGACATGACTTGGACACCACGAAGCTTGCTACCATCTATTGATAATGTCCAAGATAATTTGCATTAGCATTATTCTACTAGTTGATCTAAATAGAAGGGTGTTACGAATATTGGAATATGCTACTGTGGCCTTAGCAGGTTCGGTAACGGCAAAGCTCATGCTTTGCAAGAATAAAATATGCAATTCAAGAAAAAGAAAAAATGTAATATAAAAGAAAGTAAATATGTTTTTTTAAATATTATCGGATGCCATTAAAACAATTTAAAATTGTATAGGAGCAAAGAAGGAAATAACCTTGTTATAGTTTTTCCCAATTTTCCTTTATAAAATGTTTTTGTACAGATTGTTGTCCGCATACTGTTTAAGAAAGAAATTGAAAAGAGCTTATTTTTTCTACATATTTAATAAAAATATTATCTTGTTTCTTGTTGCGATGAAAAAGTGGGCCTCTGCATCTGCTGACGTTTTGTACAAATTTGTAGCTTGTCCATACTAGTATCAAGATTACTTTTTAATTGCCGCGAAGTATTCAGATTTGTCGGAATGTGCATGTCACTGGCACAGCAAATATTGATCCGAAAGAATATCACATGCAATGGCTGTGCTTGCCGAGACGTTGCAGCTATAGTGTAAAGCAAATTCGCAAAACAAATTTATAGGTTATGTAAGGGGTTTTCTCGCCACAGAGAAAACGATTCCTTACGAATGACGCTGGTTACCGGGGGTTCTCGAGCGCCAGATTGTTGGTGATGGTTTACTCCACGAACTTTCGAAACGGCGTCGAAAGTACTCGGGTAGCTACAGATGGAGATGAAAAATTCCAGGGGTCAAGGTCACTTAGACACAGGTAATAGTGTGCCACAAGTAACGGGCTTTAATCGTTGCTTGGGCTGGTACAGAATTAATCACTAGCTGAAATATAAGGGGGAAATAAATTTAGGAATTAACAACCAGTAATACGGCAGGTTAACATTGACACACATATTGTGGTTAACTATTTACTATAAAAACAAAAAAAGAAATTAAATATTTCAACGCCCACCCTCACGGTAATATGTACAAACCCCGAACAAAAATAAACAAACAAAACGGACGGAAATGACTTTCGAGTAGTCTTAATCAGACGTAAAGAAAAAAAAATGAAATCAATACTTATAATTATCACGGTCGCAGTAAAAGTTTATTATTAAATTGTTTATTCTGTTGTTGAGTTAAAAATGCAATTTGCTATTTCATTCGGCAGTATTATTTTGGTCGTAGCAAAAATTAACTGTTAAATTTTCTAATCGGTATTTACAATCAAATGTAATTGAATGCTTCAGTAAAGCAAAATATCATATTGGTTCCAGAGAATGCGAGGAGACAGGTTCGGGATAATACTAATTCCAGGGCTGAAACCGGGACCCTATAAGAGGTTTACTCACTAGTGGTTGGAAAGTAAAACCAACTAACAACCGGGATAGTACATTATCCCTGAGTGAACCGATCGTAATCACGAGCCGCTTCAAACTGGGGAATGATACTATTTAATGTCAATTGAATAACGGAGTTTTACATAAAACAAATTTAATAACCGGGATAGCACACGATCTCTGAATGAGGCGATCGTAATCACGAGCCGCTTCAGACAGGGGAATGATACTATTTGAGTTCACTTACAATAACGGAGACTAACGCAAATGAGGGTTTCAGACGGAAAATAAACTAATAACCGGGATATCACATTATCTCTGAATGAGACGATCGTAATCACGAGCCGCTTCAGACAGGGGAATGATACTATTTTAGTTCTGTTGAAATAACGGAGACCTAACGCAAATGAATTTTTAGATATAGAATGAACTAATAGCCGGGATAACACCTTATCTCTGGATGAAGCGATCGTAATCACGAGCCGCTTTAAACTGGGAATGATGCTATTTATATTTTCTTAAAATTTGCAGTTCGGAGAATAAAACAAAAGAAAATGCCTCGTCGCAATTCTACAAATATAACCAATCAAAACATTAGGCAATTCCCAAACAGTTCCAATCAATTACTTATTGGATAATGTTTTTAATAAACTGTATTATTTGTTCACAAAAATTTCTTGCAGTAGGAAAAATTGACTATAAGACTATATTTACGATTAAATGAAAAATAAACTAATTAACGGTTAAGCCTTCGAATAAACTAAAATGAAATTTATAATTTATTCACATAAATTTCCAGTAGTAGGAAAAATTAACTATACGACTATATTTACAATCGAATGTAAAATAAATTGTTTAACGCTCAAAACTTTAAATAAACTAAAATTAAATTTATTATTTATATACGGAAATTTCCAGTAGTAGGAAAAATTAACTATAAGACTATATTTATGATTAAATGAAAAATAAACTAATTAACGGTTAAGCCTTCAAATAAACTAAAATGAAATTTATTAGTTATTCGCGGAAATTTCCAGTAGTAGGAAAAATTAACTATACGACTATATCTACGATCGAATGAAAAATAAATTGTTTAACGGTCAAAACTTTAAATAAACTAAAATGAAATTAATTTTTTTATTTACGGAGATTTCCAGTAGTAGGAAAAATTAACTATGCGACTATATCTACGATTGAATAAAAAAAATAAATTGTTTAACGGTCAAGACTTTAAATAAACTAAAATGAAATTTATAAAGAACGGTGTATTCTAACAAGAATAAATTAAAGTATTTTTCAATCAAAACAAATTCCAAAATCCTAACTCAACACGGAATAAATCAAATTAAATCGGTTTCAAATAGCACGGCTTAAAGACTCGGGCACGAAAGAAATTATATAAAAAAAACTATCAACAAACTTTACCTCGCGGCGTGAAATAAATTTCAGGATCGTAGGTATTTAGCGTTTAATCAAGTATTGGATTTGACGGTGTAATAGCAAGTGATATTTTTAATTCAGTCTCGGACGTGGTTCAGCCGATGTATGCCCTTCCACATCAGAAAACCCCACCATGGTAGGATGCGCAGGTAGAGCATCTCGAAGCTTTCGAACCGTGGTAAAACGGAGGATATACAGGGCCTACCCATGTAGTTGAAATTAATTGAAAATCGAAATTAATATCCGGAATTAATTAATAATAATAATAGTATTGAAAATTGACTTCATTACAATTAATTGACTTACCTGTGAGAAAAATTAATCCTAATTTGTTAAGGTTGTCCTCCGGTATAATTCTCAATGTGTAGTCATACCTCTTGGTACATTTAAAAGATTATGCAAACCAAACTGGCCTCCTATCCTGACTCATTCCGTTTTTGTTCGTTAAAAAATAGAACGCTGATCAAGAGGAAAGAATGTGTGGATGGTGAGTGGGCCGAATTATACCGGACGATAAGCTCAACAAATTGGGATTAATTTTCCTTACAGTTAAATCAATCAATCTATAAATTTGTTTTCGCTTATCCTTCGGTATAATTCTCACTATGTACGCTGTTTAAATATTAAGCGGTCTATTTTGCCAATTATACTTAATATTTATTTAAATAATATTTAACCATTAATGTAAACAACAACAACAACAACAACAACAACAACAACAACAACAACAACAACAACAACAACAACAACAACAACAACAACAACAACAACAACAACAACAACAACAACAACAACAACAACAACAACAACAACAACAACAACAACAACAACAACAACAACAACAACAACAACAACAACAACAACAACAACAACAACAACAACAACAACAACAACAACAACAACAACAACAACAACAACAACAACAACAACAACAACAACAACAACAACAACAACAACAACAACAACAACAACAACAACAACAACAACAACAACAACAACAACAACAACAACAACAACAACAACAACAACAACAACAACAACAACAACAACAACAACAACAACAACAACAACAACAACAACAACAACAATAATAACAACAACAACAGCAACAACAACAACAACAACAGCAACAACAACAACAAAAACAACAACAGCAACAACAACAACAACAACAACAACAGCAACAACAACAACAACAACAACAACAGAAATTGGTTAACTGTTGTTAACAAATCAATCAGAAAAAATAGATTAACTATTATTAACAAACTGAAAATTACATTACATTTTTTAAAATAATAAATAATTAGCAATCAACTTTTAATAAATTATGTCTTATCTGAGACAGTCTAGTAAAAAAGTAGCAAGCACTCTTAAAGACTAACTATCCTACAGTATTTTTTATTGCATCAAGATCAATCTCTGATTGCAAAACAAACGGATGAAGATTCATGTCGAGTGCTATGTGATAAAAATGTATACTGTGAAAATGAAGGATGGTGATTAAAAGTTAAAAAAGGGTTGGGTGTTTATTTAGTCGAGATAAGTCTGTCAGAAATCCTTATTTCTAAATTAAATTCCAAAAAATTTCTAAAGATGTATTTGTTTGGGCCCTATGCGCTGTAGTTAACTACATTTTTGGTCAATTCTTTCAGAATTAAGTCTTCCAAATGATATAATTCACCTAATTTATCCAGCACAGAATTTTGTAAGATTAATGTTTTACATACGCGCCTTTTAGGAACGTTTTAATAATTTTTCATTAACAGCATTGATTTCAAATAAAAGCACAAGCGCCGATTTATGGATATTTATTGTGGAATATGATAATTTCTGTATCTTGTTACCGCATAAAATTATCAATAATAGGATTCAAATTATACTCTAGCGAATTAGAATGACTCTTATTGCAAAATTTTCACCACCTAGCTTTACATGAATCATAATTTTTTAATGTCGCCTCGACAAAGAAGTTAACAATATTGGGATGACTGTTTTCGAAATTCTGCGTCTTATGGACAACTTCCCTGCTGCCAGCAAAAGTTTTTGTGTAGCAGATAAGGTTTCCCAAAAGCTAAAAGAAGAAGATATTTATTATAGCCGTTGAAAAATTTAAAAAACCTTTCAAATAAATGGAACCACCACAATTGAGTGGGTTAAAGGATTATTATTTATTCATCATTTAATATTTAAGTACTCTACTAATGAATACAAATTTTTCCATTAGTTAATGGTAAAGATGTCAACTAATATGAAGTTTGAGTCAGGTTTTCATTAAGCATAAATTTTATTTTTTTTTTTTTTTAGCAGCAACATGATCAATATCTGGCCTGCCAAATATTTTAAAAATTTTATTATAGAGAGAGGAATTTAATTTGTATTCTGTCTATCAAATTTGATCTGGATCCCACGTTGGCTATATAGTTTGCCAAAGAAGCAATATATGATGCAAACATAAAGTTGATTTTATTTTCACACCAGTCACATATTAAATTTGTCATTCTATCTAGCCCCTCGAATTGTGCACTATCCATTATATTATTTAAAAAATTAGTGACACATTATCAGTACAAAATAATATACAAGAATTTGTACGGTCTTTGGCAAAAGAACTAAATGCAAAGAACGCATCTAACATTTCGAGTTGGTTTATATGCGAAAATGTTTGCTTGTATGTCCATGAAGCGTTAGTTTAACGACCTGTCTTAAATAGGCCAGAAAAAATCTCTTGCTAAATCATTGTAAATATTTATATTGAAAATGTTATTTTCCTGCCCAAGTTGCCATTATTAATTTGAAGCACTTTCATTTTTACCTTTTTTAATTTTTTGGTATGTAGGTACATAACCATATTTTACACCTGCCATTATTTTTCCAAAAATCTGATGTGTCCAACACATGACTTTCCTATCTAGTTATTATAGGCTTTTTCCGGTTATTTTGTACAACCTATTGCAGCATCTCTATAAATGTTTAGAGGATAAACTAAATATATACAGTGTCCACATACATCTACCTCCAAACATTTTTTTATAGATATTCATTGAAAACGAAAATACTGAAAAATTTAAATTACCTACAATTTTTTCATTACGGTCCATTTTAGAAAAATCATGCATGAACAAAAATTATAGAGACCGATATCGCAAACAACTTTTACTTCAACAATTTTCATAAAAATCAGAATTTTGCACATTTTGTCAAATTTCTCGAATACGGACCACTTCAGGAAATTTTAACATAAATTATAGATAATAATAATAGAAGTAACTTTTATTTGAAAAATTTTTTTCTCCAAACATAAATGACATATATTCCATAAAATATAAAAAACGGCCTCCCATAAAGTACCCCCAGATGTTCCGACTTTGTCCAAAATTTAATCATTTCACGTCAGGCCGAAATAAAACTTTAAAATTTAATGTTTTTTTGTCTGTTTTTGAGTTTTCTTCAAATTTCAAAATTTACAATTTGCTCAAATTTCTCGAATACGGTCCGTCATAGAGAAATTATGTATAGGATAAAAATTATAGAAAATTATATTACAAACAACTTTTATTTGAACAATTTTTATAAAAAAAGATTTTTTAAATTTTTTCAAATTTCTCTAATACGGACCATTTTAGGAAAATTTTGTATGGAACAAAAATTATAGACAATAATATAAGAAGTAAATTTTATTTAAAGAATTTTTTTCCCCAAACATAAATAACAGATATATTACCTAAAATATAAAAATTACCACTTATGAAGTACCCCCCAGATGTTCCGACTCTGCTCAATATCTAATCAGTTTATTGGACGCTGGAAAAAAGCGCACACACACACACACACACACACACACACACACACACACACACACACACACACACACACACACACACACACACACACACACACACACACACACACACACACACACACACACACACACACACACACACACACACACACACACACACACACACACACACACACACACACACACACACACACACACACACACACACACACACACACACACACACACACACACACACACACACACACACACACACACACACACACACACACACACACACACACACACACACACACACACACACACACACACACACACACACACACACACACACACACACACACACACACACACACACACACACACACACACACACACACACACACACACACACACACACACACACACACACACACACACACACACACACACACACACACACACACACACACACACACACACACACACACACACACACACACACACACACACACACACACACACACACACACACACACACACACACACACACACACACACACACACACACACACACACACACACACACACACACACACACACACACACACACACACACACACACACACACACACACACACACACACACACACACACACACACACACACACACACACACACACACACACACACACACACACACACACACACACACACACACACACACACACACACACACACACACACACACACACACACACACACACACACACACACACACACACACACACACACACACACACACACACACACACACACACACACACACACACACACACCGCGAAAATATTCAGGGGACCTCAAAACGTAAAAATCCGTCGAAAACTCGAGGTCGAAAAAAATCATGATTCCTATACTTTCCTTATATCTCTATACAGATAGTAAAGTAAAAAAATTTTGCAAATTGCCTTGTGTTACAAGTGGATCTATTTATACATTTTTCACAGAGCTTGTTTATTGTTTGTTTATTTTCTATATTTACAGAAAACATCATGTTTATTCTGTTATGTTCAAAACAACATTATTTTCGTTATGGTTGTAGATTACATTCATCGGAATTTACTACCAAAAATTAATTTTTCAAATACTGTCACCACATAATTCTTTTACCCTTACTTTTGGAGTTTGAAATAAGAATAATATCGTTTGATAACCGGTTTCATTCATTTTGTAAATATATACGGAGCTTCGTTAAGATAGATAATTGAACTCGTAGAATACGTTATTATATGTTTTGTATAAGTTACAAAAAAAACATCTTTTAAGTCGATCAAGAGTAAATAACAATTTCTACTTATAAGCTATCATATAATCCTCAGAAATGGAGAGCCTTTATAAAACAGTTTAACATCTTTAAATTTAAGATGAACCTGTTCTTATCATTAGGTTGTATCACCAAAAAATATTCATAAATAAATTCTTTATATTTGTTTGCAACGAGATATAGCTCCTTTATGTAATAAATCATTAATTTCGTTTTTAAATATACGTTTTTATAACTTCTTAATACTTACTCTTGATAATGTTTTTTGATGTGGTTTTTTACTAAAAATAATTTTGATGCCTCATATATAAATTGTTTGACTGTTATAGTTAGTTGTCCAGTTATTGACAACATATTTTAGCTTTCCTATATACATTTACTTTCAAGAACATTCCTGAGTTTTTTGATTGGTACGTTCAAAATATTTTCATGATTGACCGTAAGGGCCTATGAAACGCGGCAAGGAATTGTAGGATTTGGAGTGGCTTTAAGTTAGGTAAATCTTCCTCTTCTATTTGATATGCTCCTAGGTATAGTGCCCTTGGATTCTGGAGTGCTACACCTTTTAGCTACGTCCTCCCTTAAATCTTTTGAAAACTTTGTAACGTTCATATGCGCTGAGAATAATCATGATTTAATGAACGTGAGACATAGCAAATTTATATGGATTATCGTTTAAGATTTTTACTAAATTTTGACAATAAAAGTATGTTTTTTTAACACAAATTAATTAAATAGTATTTCAGTTATAAATACCATTGGTTTAGTCCTATTACAAATAAATTAAATAGTATTTCATTTAAAAATACCTTTCGTTTAGTCATTTTTATCATAAATAAATAAATTGTATTTTAATTATAAATGCCATGGTTTAATCGTGTTACCTACTTTTAAAGTGTACACTAATCTCGTTAATCTCTAATTATTTATTTCCTTTAGTCATCTATTTTACCTCTTATAAGTCCTAATAAATTTAATAATATTGTTTATTGACATATTTCTAACCTGATTCCAAGTAACTGTCACTATCATTCAATTTAACAACAGATAAGTTTTTCAAGTAATTCTTAAGTCCGTTCTTTTGAGGTGCTGGCTACACCAGTACCACTCCGAAGTGACTGGTATGGTTCTCGATGGCCGACTCGTACTTCCGTTTTTCTCGTCTTTTCGGTTTTATGACTTTTGTGTTCTCTGGAGCACAGGCGGAAACGATCAAGAAGGTACCATTTTATCTTTGGTTTTGGCGAGCTGAAGAAGTCAAGTCAAACTAGCGCATGACGTTAAAATTTTTCTATTTTTCGAAAAAGGTCATCTCTTCAGAGGTAAATATTCCCTTTAAATTTATTATTAAATCAAGGTAAAGCATTTTCATTTCATTTTAGATATCAGGCGACCTATTTAAAATACTAAAAATAATAGTTTTTGATAAAGATCACTTTGACAAAAAAAGTTATAAAAAAAAACTTGAAAATGGCCGATCCTTTGTGGGCCTCCTTTTGGATGTTAAGCAGGAAAATGATGTTTTCCATGTCCTGGGAACCTTCCCTAAATATGTTTTCCATGTCGTGGGGACCTTCCCTAAAAATGATGTGCATCTGCGGTTTCATGGTTCCTTTTGGTCTTCAATACAAAATGGGGCCTAACCAAGAAAAAACCATTTCGAGGTCTACCCATCCTAGGGCGGAGTAGGTGTGTTTTGTGCTAGCACAATAATTTTTTTGGTGAGTTCCACCCATTTATTTGAGGTTAATTTTTTGGTGCCATATTGAAGATTGACTTTTAGTTGAAGTGCCGGGCAATGCCTATTTTTTTATGTAACTAAATTTTATTTATTTTTTTATTCACACAAAAATGTTTCTTAAGAATTTATAAATATTCTTCGTTATTACATAGTGTGAACCGAATACAGCTGTAGGAGGGGGTATAACGATTTAAAAACATATGTACATATTTTCTAGTAATCATTCAAGCCACTAGTAACTGTGGACTTGTGAATGTATTTAAAAATTTAAAATAAAAACATTTTTTATAAAACCCTTAGAAGGTTAAACTATTGTAAATCACCAGGTACTAACTTTAGTTGGGAGTAGGCATCTGTTATTATTATTAATTTAAAGGATATATTTTTTATAAAACCCTTAGAAGGTTAAACTATTGAAAATCAGCAGATACTAACTTTAGTTAGGAGTGGGCATCTGTCGTTATTATTTTAAAGAATCATTCAATATCAAGTATTGGAACTTGTATTTCGTTCGCCTGGAGGGCATTAAAGAATTTTTAGAAAGATCTAGTTGTTTTGATTTAGTCTTTGTTTTTTTAGTTTCCATAAGATCAAAATTAAATGGCGTCCACTATTAAAAGTTTTCAGAACCCACGAACCCTGCTTCCAGGCAATAGAGCTGTCGTGTTCTTGTAACCTTTCGTTTGCCTATGAAAACCGTCTCAAAAAGGGAACAAAAAGTGTTACAACTTTTTATTCTCGTTAGTATCAACGCCTAAGAACGACATCAAATTTGAATCAATTTGTATAGGACTAGTCTCTTCTAGTTGGCGGTTAGAAATGGTTGTGAATGCTCGGGACTTACTAAAATTTTTGTCATGGATTTAAAATTCTCGTAAAATCTCCAAAATGTATTCAAATAATATCTATAAGACAATTTATATTTATCTGACATACAAATCAATAATTATAATAATTGAAGTGGCGTGCAATATAATCTATTTCGGTACATATTTACCTATATAATTAAACACTCAATTGAACCCAGCGAATCTAAAATAAATAAGTATCCTACTTTGGATACTAGTTACACGTTATGATATAAGGCACTGCAGATAGTAAACACTTTTAAATAATTCGTTTTACGAAAAATGTGTCACTTGACAATATTATACTTGCTAGACTTTTACTACCTTTCGGAAGAAGCAGAGAACTTACCTTTTACTGGGTAAACACATGTTTATCTGGGCATACAAACGGGTCAAAAGACCGTTAGCCATGCTAGCAAGTGCATAATTATAACGATATTCTAGATAAGGTCTTAATAAGTACTCGAGGTGTACTTGATCAATTCTCTTCGCCAATTATATGTATTTAATATATTTTGTGTCCTTCGAACGACAATTCCTGTTTTTTCTTTGGGGCATTATTCTGAGGATAATGAAAAATTTAAAGGAAATAACTAAATCACTAAACGAACAAATTAATTCGACGATGTCATCGCGAGAGGTACAACAAACGGAATAAAAGATTCAAGAAAAGGAATAAGGGGGCTAGCTTAGTTTGCATATTCTTTAAAATATCAATATTATATTATTGATTCCATAAGAAATGAATTTTGCCGATATAGTGCCTTGTCCTGTATCAAACACATATATTGGTAAAACGCTATAAATTAGTTTAAAAATAAAGAAATTACTTTACTATCAGGCAGATTGTTAATTGAATTCTATGTAAAATCATCGATTTAATAATTATAATACTGGGTTTACAGTTAATCGGTTTTTCAACTTTATATATTTTAAATCACGCTGCTAAATCATATTATTATTTTTTTTGATCAGCCGCTTTAAGTAGGTACCATTTAAAATTAAGAAATAACTGTCTTCTCTTAATCAAATAGTTTGGGATTAAAACTTTTTCTAAAATCAACGATTCAATTAGAATACTGGGTTTTTGATAAATCATTTTACAAAAAAATATTTCCTAGTTGCTCACCCAATTTATAATTTCATACAAATGTCTCTTCTTTTTATTATTACACATTTTATTTTTTTCAGGGGTTTCTTGTTATGATAGGAGCTGTTGTAACCTTTGCAGTTGACTCTCCAGTTCCTGCATCTGCTAATTACCCGTATAAACAAAATACATTCAATCCATACAGGAACAACAACTATAACTACGATTCTCAATACAGAAATGATCCTTACCGTAGAAACGATCTTTACTCCAGGAATAATCCTTATTATAATAATGACTACACTGCCTACAACAATAGGTATAATCCCTACAACAATAGGTATGATGCCTACAACAACAGGTATGATCCCTACAATAACAATTATCATCAACAAAACTACAGATACAATACCGGCGTAGAGGCAGGCGCTAGAATTTTGAGATACGAAAACGATGTTAGACCTGACGGAAGTTATGAGTATTCGTAAGTATACTCAATTTACTTTTTTTATTCTTTTTTTAATTGATTTAAGCAATTTTATATCTCTGTACATGAATAGTCTTTATTCAAATACCCAAATCAAAATCCAGCGATATAATAGGTACTTCCATATACGTAAAACGGAGACGAATTCATACTGCCCTGCTACGACAAGAGGTCGTAACTACTATTTGAATATTTTTAGTAAGTATTCATAATTGGGACCTTTTAGATTTCGTAAACTAAGTTTTGTTTGGATTAGCATTTTGTGATTTTTTCCGCCTCATCTTTAATTTTTTGTTGACGCTTATTCACATGTAGTGAAAATATTCTAAAAAAAATTCGCCTAGTGCTTCCCCTTTCCGTGTATCTGTTTCATGCTTTGTCTGTCCTTGTTAAAGTGTAGGGGATTGCTCGAACTTGCTGGTAAAATATTTCACTGCTTTCCATACCGAATTGTTTTTTGTGTTAATGTATTTGAGTTTCGTTTGCAATTTTTCGTTTCGGAATTCCTTGATTTTCCTGTTGAATATTTTTGCAATATCTAATAGCTTGAATCTATCTTCCTCTTCCCTATTGGTTTGCTGTCTTTTCCTAATTTTATTTTAGTTTTTTATTAGTTCTTCTATTTCATTTAGAGGTTGTTCATGATGATGTTTTACTTTTGTAATTTTTGTAGATTTTTCTCTTGCTGTTAGAATTATTGCTATTATCAGTTTCTCTGTTTCTAATGATTTGTTTATTTCGTTGTTAATTTCAATATTTTGGTCAAAGATTTTTCTGTAGTTTGTCCATTAGGAGGACTTTGTTACCGGCTAACAATAGTTTTTAAAGATCCCTATAAATGTTATATGACCTACCTGTACTATTTATATGTTCAAATCTACCATAGAGGTGAACCTCACGGAATCTTAATGACACATTATTTTTGAGTGGAATTTGCCTTCTGAATAAAAAAGGTACATCCTTCACTTGCTTTATTAGGCCTATCATGTCTGTGTATGTCATAGTCGTATAATTTTGTTTTGTGTTTTGATTTTAGGTATGTTTCTTTTATTACTACGATGTCGAATTTATATTGTGTATTTCTACTTAGATGCCTCCACGAATTAACGGGGTTATGATGGACAAATAATGTTATTTTTAACAGACACGTTATTTGCGAACAGGTTGTTATTTCCGTGTGTTTATAAAATAACAGACCTGTTAAAAATAATACAGGTTGTCAATCATAACCCCCTTAAATTTTTGAAATTGTATGCATTAATGTTATCCAAAAAATTATGATATTGAAGTAATACTTCGTTTTGGCAGTTTTTAAGCTTGTTATTAAGATTATGAACTGCCTTTGTTAATTCTTTCATATTTACCAACTTAACTTATAAAACTCATTTATCTCGTGCTCAGGAGCAATAGTTTGAGGGATATTCCCTTTTGCAGTTCGCACACGTATATTTTACTCAGGTTTTTGTCATGTGATTTTTAACACATTTCAAACATCCATGAGGCCAACCAAAATGTGTTTATGCATGGTCCTACGCGTGGCATCGGTGACATTGCATTACCTGTTTATTGCTTCTTCTGAGCTCCCACGTAATTCTTGTATTTAACAATACTCTTGCATTTTTATTCAGGTAATCCAGTGTAAGTAAGGGTTTCGTTATTACCAGAAATAATGGTCTATATTTAGTAGTCACCTATAGTCTGTTTAAAAACCAGGAGGAGCGATTTGAATTTAAGTTGGCAATTCTGGAGACTTCTGATTGGTCAGATTGCAGCCAGTTTCACACATCACTTTTGCACACCTTTTGCATTAACATCAGCTGATAACTGACATTATTGACACTTGTGACATTTTATTTATATTTTTAGTTCTGTTATTGCTTTCGGTTTTTGTTTGATCTCTTATCATTATTACTTAATTTTTCACTCTATTTCTTTAAAAAACAGTTCTTTTCAGAACTTCGGTAAGCAATTGTATTGAATATCTGCGATTATGGATAATTCTACACCGAGTACTAGTAGAGATAGCAGTTCCTTGCCTAGTCCACCAAAACAGCGAAAACGTTTGAGTTTAGGCCATTTAAGTCTCGCAGAAAAACAGCACATAATAAATATGTACAAACAGGTGTTGGATGATAAACCAAAAACCAAAATTGTGGATGTTGTATCCAAAATTTCTCAAGCCGCCGGTAAGTTATACCTACTCATTACTTTCAAATTAAAAATGATATTAAATACCCAAAAATTTTTACAGGAGTTGTAAAGTCAACAGTTTACCGGGTATTAAAAGAATACCGTAAAAGTGGAACCATATCTAGTCCAAAAAATATAGGTGGAAGACCCGGACTTCTAAAAACATTTGATGAGGGGTTCAAAAATGCTGTTAGAAGATTTGTACATGAGTTCTTTTTAAAAAATGAATTACATATGTAATATCCCTAGTTTCCTTAAGAACTACAATTATTTTATTATTTTTCCCGTACTTCTTAATTATAATAAAACTCAATTAAATGCTGAATTGAAAGTGCCTTTATTCCGTGATTCCACATTGAAGCCGACGTTATCGCCATACAGTAAAAAACAGTACAAGATACCAGAATAGAAATTAATTGTATAGGGTGATGTCCATATATAATAATACAGTTTATTTAATACATTACACATTCTCACCCTAAAAATGAAACATACCTACATACATAAAAGATAATTTCACTAAAATGTGTATTAGGCTGAAAAAGAAAACTTTGTTATCGCACTTAACACTTTTCACTCGCTAAATTTAGCTTTATACAAAATAGGAAGGAAAGGAAAACAAACTGAAGAACAATTTCAAACTACTATGTTAACATTTTTATACTATAACAATATTATCTAGGTCTTAGAAAATACCTAGACGATCCTGCTTCAGAACTCTCAGGATTGCTGATATTTTCTTCAGACTTTTTATTCATACATGCCGAAGAATCAAAACTGTTTGTATTCGCAATATTTTCTACATCGGTACTATCAATAGACAGTTTATTATCGACTGTTTTAGCAGAGAGAGAGATGCTCTAAGCTGATTAGCATGACGCCGATAATCTTTCCCGTCATTCGTTTTGACCTCAAAAATTACCGAACCTTCTCTGCCGGTTACCTCCCCTTCAGTCCAAGCTGGACGGTGTGGATCTCTAAAATCCCTTAAATAAACTTTCTCCCCAACATCAAAAGTCTTTGAAATGCCCCCGTAATATTCCTTTTGCTTTTCAATCCTTTCTTCTACAATTTTCCTAGAATCTGGTATTAAAAGATCTAATTTTCCCCGAATTTTTCTTTGAAACATTAATTTAGCAGGAGTTTCTCCCGTTGTGCAATGAGGCGTGTTGCGATAGTCAAATAGAAATTGAGTAAGAAAATCATCAATATTTTTATTTTCGAAAACTGCCTTTTTTAAAGCCACTTTAAAAGTTTTTACAGTATTTTCTGCTTGGCCATTACTGGCCGCGTGTTTTGGGGTAGAAAATATTTGTCTAATACCGTTTGATTTTAAATAGTCCCGAAATTCTTTTGAAGAAAATGGAGGCCCGTTATCGGAGACGATTTTGGTAGGCAGACCAAATGTTGAGAATAATTTATTTAAAATTTTAATTACATTTTTTGCATCCCCGATATTTATTCTGAAAATTTCAGGCCATTTGCTAAAAGAATCAATTAAAATTAAATATTTAATTCCAAATAGTGGTCCCAGAAAATCCAAATGTATTCGGCTCCACGGATTGTGTTCATAAGGAAACTAGGGATATTACACTGGCGCAGTCAGTAGGATTGTTTCAAATGAATCGGTTGCCATACGGTGTTGCTTCCAGCCCTGGTATTTTTCAAAGGATAATTGATAATATTTTTGCGGGCATAGACAACGTAGCAATTTTTTTGGACGACGTATTAATTACTGGCAAAAATTCCGAACAACATCTAGAAAATATATTTAACGTATTTAACATTCTTAAAGAATGTGGGTTGAGAGTAAAAATAAATAAATGTAGTTTCTTTAAAAAAGAAATAAAATTTTTGGGTTATACAATAAATAGAGAGGGTCTATCTACTTCGGATGATAAAGTCGAAGCTATAATTAAAGCTCCACAGCCCACCGATATAACTAGTTTAAAGTCTTTTTTAGGACTTATAAATTTTTATGGTAAATTCATAAAAAATCTTAGTGATAAGTTATACCCACTTCATTTGCTTCTAAAAAAAAATAGGAAGTGGCAATGGGGTAAGCAACAAACCGCGTGCTTTGAGGCTATAAAAAATGAATTAGCGTCACCAAAAATACTGGCACATTATGACCCCAATTTACCGATAACGTTAGCTGCGGATGCGAGTTCTTTTGCTGTGGGAGGTGTTATTTCTCATACCTACCCAAATGGAGACTCGCGCCCCATTGCTTTTGCCTCACGCACCCTTTCTGTTGCAGAAAAATCATATAGTCAACTCGACAAAGAGGGCGCTGCTATTATATTCTGTTTAATGATTATCTATTTGGACGATTTTTTACTTTGTTATGTGACAATAAGGCTTTAGTTCACATTTTTGGGAGTAAAAAGGGCATACCGTTGTATGCAGCTGGTAGACTTCAACGATGGAGTATAATATTAAGTAATTATAATTACGAAATTAAATACATTGCATCGGAAAAAAATCATGCTGATGCCTTATCACGGTTACCACTTAAAAGCACACTAGAAACCAAATATGACTACTCACACATTTTTTATTTAGAGGAAAATCTTCCAATAGATTATAAAAAAATAGCTATTTTCACAAAAAAAGATCATATTTTAAACGTAATTTATAAATATTGTTTACATGGTTGGCCCGAAAAAGGTGAGATTTTAGAAAAATGTGAACAATACTATATAAAACGAGACGAGTTGCACCTTGAACATGGATGCATTCTATGGGGGTATAGAGTAGTGGTTCCCGAAAAATTAAGGACGATGCTGTTAGAACAAATTCATTTATCGCATTTAGGGATAACTAAATGTAAGGCCATGGCGCGTTCTTATTTTTGGTGGCCAAAGGTTGACGATGATATCGAAACAATGTGCAAAGGCTGCCAAACTTGCATTTCGGTACAAAATAATCCACCAAAAGTAAGTTTACACCCTTGGCCTTATGAACACAATCCTTTATGGGTATTAAGGGTAGTTAGTTTTTTTGACGACTCTTCCAATTCAATTTGTGCATAAGCTTGCGACAAATCTATTTTACTAAAAAAATGTCCGTTATGTAAGGCTGCAAATAAATGTTCGATTTTTGGTATCGGATATTTATCTACTAATAAATTTGGATTTAGAGTTATTTTGTAGTCGCCGCAAATTCTAACTTCCCCTGATTTTTTAAGAACCGGTACTATGGGTGTGGCCCAGTGACTATATTCAATCGGAGTTATAATTTCTGACTGCACCAGATTTGTTAATTCTTTTTCAACTTTTTCTTTTAAAGCTAAAGGAAGATTACGGGCTCTACAAAAAATAGGAGTTGCATTTTCTTTTACAAACAGTTGACCTTTGCCTTTATTAAATTTGCCCAAACCTTCCGAAAATACTTGTGGAAATTTATTTTGTAACATTTTAGGAACATTTTCTATATCTGTACCACTTAAATGATTTATTTTTAAAAATTTATCTACCGAAATATTTAATTTATTTATCCATTTTCGTCCTAATATTGGAGGTCCACCATTTTTAATAATAAACAGTTTTAATTCTGCTGCTATGTTATTATATACAGCTGTAACATAAATAAACCCTAATATATTTAATATATCCCCTGCATAAGTTTTTAAATTTAAATTTGATTTATTTAATGGTATGTTACAAAATTTTTTTAAATAAAATTTATCGGATATAGCTGCAATTGGCGAACCAGTATCGCATTCCATAGATATTAATTTATTATTTACATAAATATCAATTTTTATGGGTTTTTCATTAGGCAACGTAATATTATTAAAATAACTAGTTTCAGAATCAGTATCTGAACAATTATTTTCAGTTGCTACAAATTTATTATATTGAAAATTTTTATTTAAAAAATGTTTACCACTTTTTTCCTTACATACGGTGCTGGTGTGTCCTTTCTTCCCACAGGTGTTGCACGAAGCATCTTTGAAGAAACAGACTGCTGATCGATGATTAGACTTTCCACAATGGGGACACCGCTGGTTTACATTGTTGCTATTTGAACAAGATGGCGCCTGCCAACGCGACTGGAATTTATGGTGTGACTTCCTTACCAAATTTATTTTGTTTGATTCTCCAATTAGATCGGAATTTATTTCTGCTGATTCCATGTTAACTGCTATCTCCAAAGCATGAATGTATGATAGGGTTTTTTCTTGAAACAATCGTTGCCGGATAATTTCATTTTTTAATCCGAAAACTAACTGATCCCTGAGCTGGGTTTCCAGGGATTGTCCAAATTTGCAGTGTTTGGAAAGTTGTTTTAATGCTGCCACGTAGGTAGAGATTTTCTCGCCTTCTTCTTGCTTTCTCTGTCGAAATTTGTAACGTTCGGCGATTTCTGACGGTATTGGTTGTAAATGCTCCCTTACCACTTTGGTCAGATTGGCAAATGTCTGATCTTGCGGGTTTTGCGGACTGCATAGGCTTTCCATGAGCTCAAAAGTTTCATCTCCCACTGCGGTTATTAACACTGCTGTCTTCATATTTTCTTCAATTTTATTAACTTTGAAGTATTGTTCTATGCGTGTCGCATACGAAGTCCAATTACCTTCGCCTAATTTAAAGGGTTCCAATTTGCCCGCTGACATTTTTTTTTTTACCACTTTTAATTAAATTGTTATTTAATTTATCACCCCACTTGGTTAATTTAATTTAATTTAAACTTCTTATTACTGACTGCGCCAGTGTAATATCCCTAGTTTCCTTAAGAACTACAATTATTTTATTATTTTTCCCGTACTTCTTAATTATAATAAAACTCAATTAAATGCTGAATTGAAAGTGCCTTTATTCCGTGATTCCACATTGAAGCCGACGTTATCGCCATACAGTAAAAAACAGTACAAGATACCAGAATAGAAATTAATTGTATAGGGTGATGTCCATATATAATAATACAGTTTATTTAATACATTACAACATACATTAAATAAAATTTCACAAGCATTGAAGAAACGTTTAGATTTGCCACAAATATCTCGGTCATCTTTATATACTTGAAACTTATTACCTTTAGGTAAGTTTGTAACTTTGAAAAGTCAAATGAAATGTTTATTTATTATATATTTTTTTTAGATATTTGAAAAGAAATCGTCAAAGTGTATTAATAGAACGTGATGATATCTGTAGATGGAGGTTATCATATTTACAATCGATCTAACAATATAGAAAACAGGCCAATATTTTACTTAGATGAAACTTGGACTAATGAAGGTCATAGTAAGGAAAAAACATGTGTGGACCAAAATGTAATCAGTAGACGTCAAGCATTTATTGAAGGTTTAACAATGGGCCTGAAAAGCCCGACAGGAAAGGGAAGACGCCTCATTATTTTACATGCTGGTTCTGAAGAAGGTTTTGTAAAAGATGCATTATTGGTCTTCGAAGGCGAAAAGACAGGAGATTACCATGAAGAAATGAATTCTGAAGTATTTGAGAATTGATTTTTTACTTTTTTGACAAAAATACCTGTTGATGCTGTAATTGTGATGGATAATGCATCATATCATAACCGAAAAGTTGAGAAAATTCCCTCCTCGTCATCAAGAAAAGCTGAAATGCAGGAGTGGTTACATATGAAAAATATTAAATTTGAAGAGGGTTCAACTTTTACACCTAATTGGGCAACATAAAGATGCACATAATGTGTATATTGTCGATGAAATGGCAAAAGAAGCCAATAAAGTTGTTTTGTGATTGCCCCCATATCACTGCGAGTTAAATCCGATAGAATTGATATGGGCACAAATAAAGAATGAGGTGGCAGCTAAAAATACAACTTTTAAGTTAGCAGATGTGAAAGGCCTTTTATTACAAGCTATTGGAAATGTAACGCCTACAAATTAGCATAAGTGTACAACATGTGATTAAGGAAGAAGATAAAATGAACACATCAGATGGAATAATGGATGACATGATAGAGCCCTTAATAATAATTGCCAACACTGGAAGCTCAGACGAAATGGAATCTTTTGAATACGAATCGTCTGATGTTGATTAATATATTGAGTACCTGGTGTTTTTTCTTTGTTTCTATGTAAATGTCAAGATGAACTTTGGGTTTTTACTTAATATGTTGTATAGACACTACTTATGTATTTGTTCTGTTTGTGTTTTGCAAACTTATTATTAATTAAAATATTATAGCAAATTTGTAAAATAAAGATAACTATTATTCATGTTGTTTTTTTAATTCACATTAAAAAAAAAAAACTTTACAAAACTGTGCACTGTAGTACATATTATAAATTGGTCAACATTGCTTTTTGGTGTTCTAGTTAAACAAAAAAACAAATTTGTTAGTTTTAAAAATTGAGGAATTTACCTAAATGATTAAACTGTAAGTGAATATTCAAGTAATTTTTATTTATTAGAAAACAAAACCATTCACAAAATTGTCACAATAAATACATAGGTAGGTATAAATAAAATACTTTAAATTAAAAATAATACTCGTAAAATCAAATCCTGACTCATAAACTTTATAGGTTTGTAAGCTTTTGAATATCTTCACCCAGCAAGCACAAAACGATCTATGAATGTAACAGCTACTTCCCCATAAAACATTGAACCCATGTGATGTACTTTTATTGTTAAAGTAACCAAACAAAAATTTAAAATAAAAGCCTTACACACAGTTTTTTAAAACCACAACCAATGTTGAAATGTTTTAAGAGTTTTTACATTCACAAGTTCTAGATGATATACATAGGTATAGGTGTATTATTCTAAACAATCACTATATTCTACTTATCAGAGTCATTACTATACTCTATTTACCAGGACCATATCAATGAATTTTTTAAAAAGATATTTTAGCAAAATATAATCTTATATATTTGATAAAAACCGAAGTACCTACCTATATACTCTTTTTATTAAAACACAACTCACTTAATTCTTGAACATTTATTTATTTATTTCTTAAACCCTTGAATTGAAGGATTTCTTAGAAGTAGCACGTTTACTTCGATATACACATTACATGTATGTAACAAACATATATAACAAAATATTCAATATAAACGTCTAATATTAGGGCCAAATCACAAATAAATGTTGATATAAAAACATCACATAATCGCCCAATTATGTTCTATGCCCTTTAGTGTATTAACTATAAGTTAACACTAAATAAGCCACATATTCATATTACTCATGGGAGGAATTCCAGTCACTCTGTGATCCAGAGTAAAGAGTACTGTGTGGTAAAGGGGTCCAAGCCACTTATTAACTTTTACTTAAGTTTATACCTACAACAAATGTACCTATCATTGAAATGTAAACAGATCGTATTTTTATATTTTATACTAACCTGCATCTGAATATTCTATTAACATTTTCTTAAATATTCAATATCCATTTCAAAAAGATTAAAGTTATTCTCAAAAAGTCGATTTTCTAACAAAAATATATAATATACTTATATTTATATTTCTGATAACCTATAACATCAACAAAGTCAACAGCCATATTTAATTTCAATTTTCAATTAATTGACACTATTGACAGTTAGTTTTTGCCCAAGATCACAGAAATTTACTACTGTTGTCTGGGACCAATAAAAAGTTGACTCCTAGACATATTTATTTGTGTCTTGACCTCTCATTGGCCGTTCGCTGACTAGGACCAGTCGGACCGATAATGATAACTATTTTAGAGATTTTGAACGCGACTATTTCGGAACACGCTCTTTAGTAACTAATTTAGTTACTTTTAGTGGTGTGAGTAAGGCTTTTCGAATTACTCCTCCTGGTTTTTAAATAGACTATAGTAGACTGCGCCTGATATAATTTCGTACTGGTTTCATGTCCTCCTCAAGGTCATTGATTTATGTTCCGTCACGCAGCCCCTTATAACGAAGGCATCTGATTTGTCGGTTCTAAAAGTATATGTATAGAATAGAATAAAAAAACTTTTTTCACAAGTACACATTAAAATGAATGGCGTCGTATACAATCAAAATAAAATGAAATGGTTACAATATGGAATATACAATAAATTAACTTAAAAACAAACAAATATTTATTTTAGTGACACATAAATAAATTGGCATTCAATAAAAATGGGAAACAAATAACAACAAGCAACAAACAAATGAAAATGCATTGATTTTGAATTGATTATAAAAGTTATGCAACCTTCTCCTCTTTCATAAAGACATTGTCTAATAATTTGTTCGCCATAATTACGTCAACTGGTAGATGGGAAACTCAATGGTAAAATTATTAGGCCATGGTTAGTAGACAATACGGTGGTCTCATCCTGTAACTAGGGACAGAAGTGTGACGTCACATAATAAAAAATTGAGGTTACAGAAAACATTCTACTTGGGTTCATGCATTAGTTTTTTAAAAAATCTTATATTTTGTTGTTACTGAGTGGCGTTTATATTTTTATTTATAAACTATATTCAAGTGTTAGAGTTTTTATATTATCGGTAGTTTGATTTTTTAAAAGATAAGCTTAAAAACATCTAGGAAAATTCATTAATTTGATTTTTATAAAATTTCTAATTAATTACTTTTTATTTGATATATAAAGAGAAATATTAATTGGTTTATTTCAAATATTTTGGTAGAACACGGCCTTTTATTTATACCCTGAAATAATTTGAAATTTTAGTATGTCTGGAGCGAGATATAGTGTTGCTTTTTGGGGATACAATATTTACAAACAAATTTCATTAGAGGAATGAGACTATAATTAAAGGCTAATGGTGGGATATTTAAATATTATTCTGCAATTATTATTCAATATTATTGAATTGAAGCTTAGTCCACCCTACATTTAAGAGCAGATAAGATGGTTTTTTACAAATATTAAACACAACCAAGAGCACTTTTGTACAGTTAAAATCCCCAGCAAGGGATACTTAGTATTTCTGAGGTAAAAATAGCAGTTTTTACTTAAATGTTTTATGATAAATGCCTTAGAAATATCTTCTGAACTCAGTTTATAATAATTTGCAGCTCATTTTTACTAAGAAAAACTCGATTTTTCAATAATGTGTTTTTTTTAGGAAATCCCATTGACTTTTCTTGCACTTGGTTCCGTCTCATGCTTGGAAGAAACCATCTACTATCTTATCTGCTTTTAAATGTAGGGTAGATAAAGCTGCAATTAATTAAATAATAGGTGAATGATAATTGCAGAATAATACTCTTAAATTTTACCGTTCGACTTTAATTTCAGTTTAGGCTAAGTCCTTTCTTCGAATTATTTTTGTGTGTAAACATTGTTTGCCTATAGCAACGCCCTAGATATGCTAATATTTTAAAACATTTTAGGGTACATACATTAATATTTTTCTTTATAATTCAAATAAAAAGTAATTCATTTAAAATTTTATGGAAATCTTTACATTATTTTTCCCTGCTGTTTTGTAGCTTATCTTTTTAAAAATCAAACTACCGATACTAAATATAACAATAAAATATTAGATTTTTAAAAAACTATTGTAAGAGCCGAAGTAGAATATTTACTGTCAACTCACTTTTTCATTCCGTGACGTCACTTCATCCTTAGTAACCAGGATGAGGCCACCGTTTTAGTTTACGAACCATGGTATTAGGCGATGTGGCGCCACCTTTTAAATTGCTTTGGTTCTAAATTCAATATGGCTATCAGGGCGGGCTTTTCAAAATTAAAATGTTTAGTGATTTCCGTTAGTTTTATATAAAAAACTAATAAAAACAAATAAAATGGTAATATAAATTGGCTAGACTTGTTTTAAAGTTAAAAAAAGGCGAATTTATAGTGTAATTTCTTCTTGTATCCATTAAGTTTATGAACGAAAAACATGATTTATGAAATAAAATAAAAAATGGTTATTTCTAAATTTCGTTTTATTGTAATGTAAAACTGCGATATATAATTTGTATGGTTTTATATGGGAAGGACTAGTCAAATTATTATCAACACTATTTATATAAATATTGGATTATACATTTGAACATATAGTCATTCAAATGAAATGCTAATAATAAGTTATCAAAACTAAGGAGAATCGTACTGTGTCGTATAGAATGTTTGTTCCAAACTTGTTACAGAGTACACTATTCAGTAACCAGTTTCATAATGTTCAACATTATGCAAGTTGGATTTGTGCAGAAACCTATTTTCCTAGTGGTTCTAACAAAAAAAAAAATGTTTTGAAATAAAAAAATTTAATATATAAAAAGCAATTTATGTTCTACTACATATCTACCACATATTTTACATAATTCTACTACATATCTATTTTACATAAATTTCATAATTACAACTCTTAAATAAGTGGGTCAAACTCAAGGACATAAAATATGCGGCTCGCAGATGTGAATTAGAAATTTGGCAAAAACAACTGAATTTTAAATTTTTATTAAATCTTCCTACAATTATTGTAATTCTACAAATATGTTTAAAATAATTTGTTACTGGTTAAAATTAATGTACGTACTTATTTTTGTTTTGTTTTTTAGTTATAATACTGAAAACGGAATTTCAGCAGCAGAATCTGGTGTAACAAGATACTTTGATCAAGAAAATAGTGCCCAAAGCGTTCAAGGTTATTTTGAATATACTTCTCCCGAAGGCGTGCCAGTACATGTCCAATATGTTGCTGATGAGAATGGTTTTCGACCAGAAGTTACTAAAAATAAAGTAGTTGTAGGTAATGAATTTGCAAGACGAGTATCTTCACTATCTTCCAGCGCTCCTTCTTCGTAACCGTTGTATATTTAAAATATTATTGTATTTTTTATATTAAAATTAGAATTAGGCTCTTATTACTTAATAAAGAAACTTTATTAATTTTCAAAGTTGTTTTGTATTTAAAATTTTTATTGCAGCATGTTTTCCCAATCTGTTTAACAGACTGCAAAACGGCTAATTATTTTTCAAAGTAATTTTAAGATTTTAATTAGACCCACCTATTGAAAGTTAATCCAACAATACGGAATAAATTTGTTTTTAGCCTTATTATTTACTTTTGGAAAAAATCTGAAACAGTTTGATTTTTATTCTTAATTTGACAATTTATACTATGAAAATATTACTTTCCTCTTGCGAGCCCTCTGAATTATGAGCACTCCATTGAAATTTTTAAATAAAAAAAGAGGCCATGTGGCACTTTGTTTGAAAGATATTTTAATTATCTTGTTACATACGTAATCGTAGGCTTCATCTAAATAAACTAATTAGCCATCCAATAGTGTGTTACGTAATTGTCCTAGTGAAAATTGGGATATCAACCGCGGATAGATCTAGTTGGAGGTGATGTGGTCCGATCTCTAAAGGTGATTTTTGTTACTAAATAGAAAAGGTAAGGCAATCCATCTTAAACCATCTTAAACCTTTAAATCTTTGCGAAAAACAGGTGCCAGATCTCGAGCATCGTTGATGTTGACGTAAGTACTACAGACCATCGAGTAGTCTTATTTGTTTTATGGGAGCAGTCCTTCTTCTTTGAAGTCCATTACTTATAGCATAGGTGATACATTTCTTACACCAGTCCTTTTGCATCATCGAAACTGTTCTTCTACTAGAACCTTTAACGAACTCCCTGAAGGGTTTTATGTACACCAAGATATCTTTCTGCTGGACTGTCGTGTAATACTAATATAATATTATTAATAAAACGCATCCTAATTTACCCCCTTACGAGTAAATTTTAACCCCGAAAGCTAAGCTTGTCCGGAGAAAGGGACGGCTATTAGTATTATTCACATGGTTTTCGTAGGATTCGAAATCGGTGTGTCTTTTACCACTAAATGCTCGCAAATGAATGCGGCACCGTAGACACCTACGCTACCGTAGTACTTCGGCTACTCTAAGGAGGAGGAGGAGGAGGAGGAGGAGGAGGAGGAGGAGGAGGAGGAGGAGGAGGAGGAGGAGGAGGAGGAGGAGGAGGAGGAGGAGGAGGAGGAGGAGGAGGAGGAGGAGGAGGAGGAGGAGGAGGAGGAGGAGGAGGAGGAGGAGGAGGAGGAGGAGGAGGAGGAGGAGGAGGAGGAGGAGGAGGAGGAGGAGGAGGAGGAGGAGGAGGAGGAGGAGGAGGAGGAGGAGGAGGAGGAGGAGGAGGAGGAGGAGGAGGAGGAGGAGGAGGAGGAGGAGGAGGAGGAGGAGGAGGAGGAGGAGGAGGAGGAGGAGGAGGAGGAGGAGGAGGAGGAGGAGGAGGAGGAGGAGGAGGAGGAGGAGGAGGAGGAGGAGGAGGAGGAGGAGGATTGTAAAAAAATGAATAAAAGTGGGCGGGGCGGAGTTAAGGTGTTGAAATATTTAAAATAAATTTAACTCACAAAAAATCGATGATATAGCCTTAAAATTGTTGGAAAAATCAAGCCTCTACAAGGGGGCGAAATTAAGCTTTCCCTACAAAACTTGGAGGAGGAGAAGGAAGAGGAGGAGGAGCTGTTATTCGACATGCCAATTACAGTAAATTTCACGAACTTTATAAAAAGAAGAAAGGAAATTTGAGACTTCTTTGCCGATTCGCTTCCTTCTCTCTAGTCTTCATGTTTGTTAAAAACGTACATGTTTTTAAAAGACGAATGCTTATCGAACGTTAGTCAAGATTATAGATTTCAAGAACTTTTCAACCACTTATTTTCTAGAACGGTTCTTTTTTTAGCGATTTTTGAGGATAGCCGCCCAGGTATAAAAATTTGATGCAGGAATAAAAACATTTAGATTTAAACGAATATTTATATTGTAAGAATAAAAAAGCATCCACCAATGTTGTGAGGGTATCCGTCATATCAAAACCAATGGTAAATTATCATTTAGATTCAAACTAAAATGGCATTTTTATAGCTAAACAGTGACTCAGGATATTCTATTTTTTATACGACAGCTATAATATCGCAGCTGTTAGTTAATAGAGCTAGTTGTAGTATCATAAATTTAAAAAGGTACATTAATTATATAAAAGAAATCCAAGAAAATTCTAAAGGTGTCAAGGCTGGTTGATAATAGGTTAAGTGATTCTTCGATAGAGTACGGCATCAAGCAATGTCTTAGTAATCAAATAATGCCAAACGAGTTCCAAAAGATACGTAAAATACGAAATGCGTTAGTCCTCAACATTTAATACAAAATTAAATAAAATAACTATACAAGAGTATGAAATATGTCTCGGACAGTTTTAAATGGCAAAACCTTTATTTTTTCAAAACTACATAATACCTAAGCCAATAGCTGCTACAAATTCTAGACAGCTAGAATGACAACTATTACAAAGCTAATGGCTGTTAAAAATGTTTGACAGCAATTATGACATGCTATCAAAGAAAATATTACCGTTTTTTAATACTTTGAAAGTGATATTGTAGAATTGCGTTACATAATTATAATTAACCTGCTTTGATATCTTTAGACTTTTCTTAGGGTACGTAAGACATTTGTATTACCTTTTTGGTAAGCTGAATTATATCTACTTAACGTTATTTTGATTCCTTTATACTCTTATATTAAATATTCATACCGTTATTTTATTTAATTTTGTATTAAATGATTAGGAGTCTGACGCATCTCGTATTTTACGTAGCCTTTGGAACTCGTTTGGCATTATTTAATTGCTAAGACTTTGCTTGATGCCATACTCTATCAAAAAATCACCCAATCTCTTATCAACCAGCTTTTATACCTTTAGAATTTTCTTAGATTTCTTTATTAAAATCAATGTACCTTCCTAAATTTATCACACTACTATTAGCTCTTTTAACCTTCGTTGCTATAATACAGCTGTCGTAGAACAAATATAATATCCTGAATCACTGTTTAGTTATAAAAATGATATTTTAGTTTGAATCTAAATGACTGTTTAAAAATGATAATTTACCATTGCTTTTGATATGAGGGACAACATAAGTGGATGCGTTTTTACTTTAAAGTTTCTTACAATATAAATATTTCTTTAAACCTAAATGATTTATAATCTTGTATCAAGTTGTGATATCTGCTTAACGTAATTTGTTTTTTAATAAATGCTGAGGATTCTGAAGTATCTACCATTTAATATAAATTTAGAAATTTCTCATAATTTTGTTACAAAATCATCTTTTGTAGATATTAAACATTAAATTTTATTAAATGTTAAGAACTCTGAATCACCTCGGTTTTTAACTAGCCATTGGAATTGGTCTGGCATTAGTTGATTACAGAGACTTCACTTAATCCCTTTTTATATCGAAGGATCACGTAACATATTATTAACCAGCTTTAATATCTTTAGACTTTTGTTAGATTGCATATTGCCTTTGATAAAATCAATGTACCAGCTTAAATTTATCATACTACTACCTCAATTTACCTGCACTATTATAATACATCAGACGTTGAAAAAATATTGTATTCTATTAGATTTTTATCAAATGGAATCTTACATTATTAGCATTGGTCGTAGAAAATACATTACCTGATTCATTATTTTGTTAGAAAGTGACATTTTTAGTTTACGCAGGTTTTTGGTATCTCAACTTTATTTCAACTCAACTTTTATAATAACTATACAACTGATAACATTAACACAGTCAATAGCTAAAGAATCAGTTCGCTCACTCTGAGTCGACACTTTTGATCTCAATGTTCCAGTTTATACATTGCGCAACTCTGATTTGTATCTCTGGCGCATACAGAATCAAATCATAATAGCCCAAGAGCCCATTGCAAATTTTTACCGCCATCTGATAATGAAATAACATATACCACAAAAGCTTGTAAAAACATTGTACTTTACCGAATGGCACCTGTGCCAATCCCAATCCGGAGCAAAGTGATTAAAAACAAAAATTATATTAAAAAATCACATAAGGAATGACGGCGCTAATTTTGTTTGCCCTTAAAGTTTTCCAGATAATAACATTCAAATATATCTTGATATACAGGATGTTAAAATAAAGTGTCACAAAATGAAATTGTGAATAGTATGACCCAAAATAAGCAGAAAAGTCTTAATAAATATATGACCGCAAATTAACGGTTTCGGAGATACGGACCATTTTGTGTTTATAACAATTTTTTATTATTATAAAAAAACAATGATATTTATAAACAATCAATAACAACATAGAGTTAAATGAGATGTTCAAAGTGCCCTCCCTCCATTTCAATGCATTGCTATTTGCACGACCGTACATAAAATGCATGTCAGCTAATTCAATATTAGTGTAAACAGGCATAACGAAAATTTATAAAATTATTCAACCACAACAAAATAATAACTGCAAATAGTATCTATGAAAAAACATCGGTAGACTCCGATAAGAAAAGCAAGTTTTTAAGAATGAAAAAAGATAATCAAAAAATTATACAAAACACAAAACACTCCGTATCTCTGAAACCATTCATTTGCGGACATATGTTTATTAAGACTTTTCTGCATATTTTGGCCCATACTACCCCCCGTTTTATTTTGTGACACTTTTCTTAACACCCTGTACATTGTTAACGAGAAACATTTTCTTCCCCTTAACATCGCACAAAAACATCTACACGATTAGTAGGTAAAAATCTTAAAAAATTCAGGTTTAAAAGCTAGGTTCACAATGAATTAGGATTGTAATTTTCAGGGAAAACACAATTATCGCTGTCATGTATTATGTGATTTTTGAATATAAAATAATTTTTTTTAACCACTTTGCTCAGGATTACAGATTGGCGCAGAAGCAGTTTCGTAAAGTTCAATGTTGTTACATGTCTTTGGAGCATATTTCATTTTATTATCAGATGGCGGTCGTAATTTACAGTGGGCTCTCTTACTATAACCAATTAGGCATTGCAACGACCTGTCAAACAATAGCTGTCAGTAAGAAGGTGTGGTATATCTTGAACGCTCTTTTTATTCGAAATAAGTCTCAAAGTCTGTCAATTTATGAAAAAATATATCTTATTTTTGTTATTATTTTTATTGTGTTTGACATAAATTAGTTAAATGTAATCCATTATTTATGATTTTACGTACTGTAAACAGAATACATCGTATGTCGCAACCCTTGGATATATCAAATCTTCCCACTGGCAGTTCATTTAATTGTATTGAAGAATGTACAAGAATTTTGAGTGTTCCTGTATAATATTTTGGAATGCTTAATACAATATATGACAATCGCCTATGTTCAAACAGCAGTCTTCTGCGCATCCTGAATTTGTATCCCTGGAGTGGATGTTATTTTGGAACATCCAATTGGTCCGAGTGAGCTAACTGATTCTTTAGCTAGAAACTGTGACATTAACATGTAACGTCTATCATAAAAATGAAAACTGATCTTAGGATCATCGGCTTCTTAGACTAGGTAATAGAGGGGGATACCATCATCCCCCACTCGGGCTACCGGTCTTTAATATTGCACACCGAAAAAGCATAAATTCGAGCACATCTGGGAATTACGCTCTCTTGATTTCCGGCAACCGTAAGCTCCTCCCTCTTCTTCACCGACTAGTGAGTGACCGTAATATTGTTAGAATCCTGAACAACCCCGTTTATTTTTCTAAGGTAGAAAACCGCTTATTATTTTTTTATTTACAAGTAGATGGGACACTCATCCGACAAGTGAAAGAATTTTTATTCATGCCCAGCATTTTTCATTTCATCCCTTAATGGGAAACCGTCGGCAATCTCTTTTAAGAAGCGCCCAGTATTTTTTCTTGTAAGTTTCTTTTTCATTTATTCATTCAATTGTATTTGAATCGTTCCATTCCCCGTCCACAACTAATTATTAAACGAAGTCCAACATTTTCTGTAAAATTAATTCACACATCGTTTTGATCGACTTTGGCAAATCTCAAAATAATCTTTTCTATCACCATTGCTTTTGCTGTCCAAACACCGCCTAAATTCGTATCACTCACTCGACGAAAATTGCCACTGCCGATCGCTCGAGACCAAGATACAAGGGGTTCCGAAAACTTTGTTCCATTTTATAGTAGGTTTTCCTATTCTGAACTTACATTGTAGGTGGGTTAACTGTGGTAATAGTAAGCTTCTTTTTCCGTATACAGGGAGTGTCGTAACCACCCGTTTTCTTTTATTTTTATGAACTTCTCAGTTGGTCAACCGTTTGATTAAAAATTAATTACCCCGTTTTAATTAATTACCGTTTTTTTTTTCGTTTTATTATTTTGACCAGAGCAGACCATTAATTTCGTGTATTTGGGAAAACATACCTTCCCGCACAAGCTAAGCTTTTGGGGTTAAAATTCACTTGTAACGGGGTGAATTAGGGAGAGTATTATTATTATTAATATTATTATATACCGGGTTCTACATTATTTCCGATTTAAATATTTTCCCATACTAGTAAAAGGTAATACGAACTTTTAATTTCCTTAGTACCTTTTAGGGTAATAAAGTAAATTGGATTTAAAATCCGGGGGCACTCGCACCCTTCATCCATTTTCGCGTTAACCAGGGGGTGATAGTGGTATTCGCTTGTTCTCCCCCCGTCGATAATCAGAGCTGTTTCAGCCCCTAGTCTTTAAACAGATCGTGGAAAGGGTTTCTCTCTTGTAGAAGCTATGGACTACTAGATGTCTACAAAAGAGAGACTTTAAACCGTTATTTAATTAGTTTTCAAGTATAATAATTTATTTTTAATAAATTTTCCAAATACAAGGAGCCGTTAATATTTAATTAGTTTTCATTGGTAATAATTTATTTTCAATGAATTTTCGGAATACAGGAAGTCGTTATTATTTACCTAATTTTCAATTGTAATAAATTATTTTTAATAAATTTTCCGAATACAGGGATCTGTTAATATTTGACTAGTTTTTCAATTGTTATACTTTAATTTTAGTTATTTCTCTTTAAGCTTATTCAATTGTTATCATTCATTTTATTTAATTTTCCATATACAGTCGTGCCAGAACCGTGCACTACCACCGTTGTATTTTTTTGTAAATATATATTTTATTACCTATTCCTGTGTTTCTCTTATTGCTGGTTCTTACCCGTTCTCTTTCAGGGTACCGTAGGGTACGAGGTGTAGAGGAGATAAGTGTTTTATTTTTATTTATTCTAGTATAGTGGCTACCTAGCAGTGACCGCCTGGAATTATTTTTACCTCCACTGAGTTTGCCTTGGGTACACCCTGGTGTACTACAGGGTCGCAGAGCAAAATGCGATACCAAAGCTGGCGCCTGAGCAACCCCTATTCGGGAATCACCATCATAGCGCCACACAGACTTGTTGATTTACTGTAGGTGAACCCGAAGCCTGTCACAATTTTATGGCAATTTTCCACTAAACGGACAAAAGAGAAAAAAAAACACAAATGCGTGTTGAGAAAAACAAAACTGCAACCGACAGTTAGAGTTTTTCGAGTCCCGCTTGGAAGCGGTAACATCAGAAGGTTTTGACGTGTTTTGAAACTCAAGTCTGTTTACTGGAAACGGTCTGTTGTTTTGTAAAAAATTGGTATAGGTAAGTAAATAACGTATTTTTTTTACTTATAAGTAATGTAATAGACTAAAGCCTTGTTCAGAGTAGGAGTGGCGAGCGTGGCGATGCGATAGCGTTGCGTCGAGGACAGGATTGATATTTTAGATCATCCCATTGCTACGCGCTGGTCGCTCTCACTTGGTTTAGTACATTGATGTAATATTAAAAAGAGACGCTACAAGTATTATTTCGCACAGAGATAAAACGTCGCACTGGGCGTAGCTTAGAGTCGTAACAATGGTCCTGTCTCTATAAAATTAAAAGAATTTTAATATTTTGAATAGTTTTATTTTAAATAGGGTCATATTTATAGGCAATGCGTCTTCTAAAGATTAAAAAAAAAATGATAAGAGAAGCACGTTTTTAAAAAATTAAAATTTATTGTGATTTAAACAAAACTCTCATTACTGACATATGCTCTTTATTTATTTGATTTTTATTTGACATAATGATATAGCCCAACATTTACGTACTTATCTGCCTCAGCTTCTATTAATAAGACCCGATAGTTATCCAATGCTGATTGACCATAACCGTGTACTACTAAATATAAAAAATATTTCTTTTTACAAATTGTGTAAGGATTATATTGACTCCAGATGCGGCTGACATTTGCTTATATGATTTGGAAATAACAGTGTTTTTTAAATTTTTTTGCTTCGAATACATATCTTCAGAATATCTGTTAAGGAATATAGTAGTATATTTTATTTGTATCTATAAAAGAGTATGAAACCAAGAAAAAAAGCTTATGAACATTGTTTGATACGCTCCTACTGTCTTAAGTGAACGGGGACTCTATCTCACCGAAATATAATCTTTCATAAGCCATACAAAGTTATAATAGGATAAATAGAAGAGGAAGTGGCAGTTATGATGCATATCTACACCGACAGTTCTAAAACAAAACAAAGCTCGGGATATGGAATTATACTGCAGATCCTTAAACCTAAACATAAAATGGGCTGTAAGCAATATTGCTAGTATAGTTTAAACTTCAAACTGAGCTCACGGGGATTCTCGTAGCAGTAAAATAAATCACCAGAATCAATATCACTGGAAGGAACATGCTCACTTATACAGATAGCAGACAAGCACTACTCACCCTGGATAGACCACGAATTTACTCAGAATTAGTACTAGAATGTCACGAAGCCTTGGCCAAAGTATCCATCAAATATGTGGTCAACTTAAGATGAATCAGAACTCACGCCACATCGAAAGGTAACCGTCTTGCTGATTTACTAGCAAAGCAGGCAGCTAACCAAATACTTTTCGGACACTTCTATCGGACTAACAAATCGCTAGTGACAAACCTAATTAAAGATTATTCCCTTGTGAAATTCAAGGAAAGATGAGATGAAATAAGAAGCTGCAGACTTGCCTGGGAACTTTTAAGTTATGGTGACAATACTACATCAAACAAATACTTGACTATGAATAGAACATCTGTGCCTGATCACAGGCATTGTGACTGGTCATTGCCCAGCAGGGAAGCATCTCCATATCATAAGGCTGTCACAATCCGCACTCTGCAGGGGGTACGAACAAGAAGATGAGACCATCGAGCATATCCTCTACGATTTCCTAACGCTCTTATTCATTAGAAGATTTGTAATCGACGAGAATTGGCTAACACCGGCCGATATAAAAAAAAGCTCGCGAGCAAGAAGGTGCCTATCTACTTAGGAGGATGTACAAATATAACCCCTAAATTGCCGTGGGTTAACTCACCTTCCACACGTTGAAGATGCAGATCTATAAAAGACAATAGATACAAAGTAGATATATAATCAAAACAAAATGTTTTTGTTCAAAAATTGAACTCCCGCTATATAGGCAATAATAAATTTGGAAAATTCTGACAAAGGGTCTTGCAAATAATTCGGCCAACTCACTGTCAATATTTTATTCCTTAAAAAATCTGAAATTAAATCATTTGTTATTTGGGCTTTATTTGTAAGTTAAAATATTTAAGTTTCATATACGGTTTCCAGCCATATTTCTATTATATAGACGAAATTAAACACTTGCACAGCATAAAATAAAATATCTAAACAATAATAAAATAACAGTAAACCGTAAGAATGTGAAATAATTACCGTAAAAGTGTTACCCAGAAAATAATTAAATAAGCAAAATATAAAAATAAATTTTACAAATACTACCCTGTTTATTGTTATCATTTTGTATACTAACCCATGAAATGTTATCCCTGTTGATTTATTTTTATTGTATTCTTGCTTTTGCAGTTACGAAGAGCAAGTTATATAAAGACATTTTGCCATATCACATAAATAATAGTGACGTTGTACAGATATCATATTTCATGTAGGTAATTCTTGTTAACATTAGATTCATTCTTGCTTTAACCTCTGTCGAGTAAACCACTATTCCGTTGTAAAATAAAAATAAAGTTTTGTTTTTAAAAATAAGTTTTAATACTAAAATAACTTAACTGGCGCAGTCAGTAGGATAGTTCGCAGTTCGATTTTGTAAAGCCACGGCATCGAGACCGATTCCAATTGAACGTGAGTTTTAACTCTTTGGCAACCAAACCTACCCGGAAACCGCTGGCCCCCTTCAGAAGTTGGTAGCAGAATCACCGCAGGGATAACTACTGGTAAGTACCGAGTTTTCTTATTGCATTATCCTTAGTTTAGTTAAGATAGGTAAATTTTCCTGGTTAGAAGATTTATTCTACTATAGGTTAAGTGAATGAATTTTGAAATAGAAGAATTGATTGCTAATTTTAATAATCTAGTACGAATTAACGAAACTTGCGAAGAAAACAATTTAATAAATAACGAAATGGCTCAAAATCAAAATAATGAAATTAATAAGCAAATGCTTAAGTTAACCGTAGATCTAATTCAGACTTACGATGGTAATCCATCTGCACTAACGCAGCTTATTGGAGATTGCCAATTTTTAGTAGATTCATATGATAATATTCGCGATGTAGTTTTACATAATTATATTTTTAGAGTGATTCGTTCATAGTAGGTAGTGCACGTCAATTAGTTAGTAGGAGAACAGAATTAAATAATTGGAATTATTAAAGAACGCTCTAGAACAAAGTTTTGGAGACAAGAGATCTTTAGAATGCCTAGAGCAGGATCTGTAAATGGCTAAACCATTAAAACATGAACCTATTCTAGAATTCGCAAAAAGACTACAGGTTTTAAGAAGCCAATTGATCGAAAGAGTAAATAGTTTTTCGGAACAAGAAATGAATGCTAATACTAAAGAAATTTATCGTAGACAATATGACCAAATGTCACTTAAAACTTTAATTAGAAATTTGACAGGACTTTTACAACATACTATTAGAATTAAAAACCCCGATACTATAGAAACCGCTATTGCTCATATTGTTGAGGAAGAAAATTTTTATTATGCTCAAAATAATATTAAAACTCAAAACAATTCTACACAAAACCTAACATACCAAAAACAATTTAATAATCATAATGCATAAAATCAACATAACGTCAAAACTTATGCAACGCCTAATAATAATTATCAAAACATGGGTTATACAGCTAACCCACAATACCCAACCTTTAATTTACCAGTACCTGAACGAAATTTTCATACAAACCCCCAACATCAAATTCCCCCATCTTTTAATGCAAATCAAAACCAAAATTTTAATCAATTTCCGAGACAACCTATCCAAGTTCAACCACGACAAATTAATAGACAATTCCCAACGAACAGACAAGTATTTGGACCACCTAAAAACGCATTTGCACCCACAGGAAGAATTCCTCAAAATGACCCTGAACCTATGTCAACAACTTCAAGAAATACTTTTAGAAACAATCAATCACGTAACAATTATTTTAAACCAGACGGTCCCCGAAATTTTAATTCTCAAGAATTACACCAAATTGAAACTAAAGTTAATACAGAAAATAATGTTCAAACTACAAATAAATCAAATCTATATACTGACAATAATAACCAAGAAAGTTACGACTTAAATGACGTTGCTTCTAATGACGAACATTTTTGGATACTAGGCCAGAATCAGCTAAACACGTAATAAATGAAATATTTTTAGACATAAATACTTCTCAATTACCTTTTATTAAAATTGAAAATCCTCCAATAAAACTTTTGGTGGACTCCAGTAGCATGCAATCAATATTAAATCCAGGTATCGCCGAAACGTACTTTCCTGATACTATTTATCATGAAACGACATTTATAAAAACAGTCGTAGGTCAAAAGGAAGCAAAATTTAAAGCCGACATACCGGCATTTACAGAATTAAAATCATCTTCTACAATACCATTCATATTATTTCAATTTCATAATCACTTCGACGGACTTATTGGTGTAAATGTAATAAAAAATCTTAAATTATGCCTAGAATTTGAAAATAATATCTTAAAAAATAAAAATACGCAAATTCCCATATTTTATAATTTAAATAGAAAACGTTTTAATATATCAGTTGATTCCCATGAAATTGCCGCAATCAAAGTTCCTGTAAATTATTATTCTGGAGAAGTTATCGTGCCGGCAATGCAACTTGATACACTTTATCTTCCAGAAACATTAACAGTTGTAGAACACGGTTTTGCAAAAACCGAGATTATTAATAACACTGATAAACGCGTAGAAGTAGAGTTGAAAGAACCTTTGCAAGTGATACCTTTAAACAGCTTTCATAAACAAAATTTTGAATTTTATCATGTAGAAGATTTTTTTAAATAGTACGGAAGCAAAATGCTTAAACGAGAAAATAGAAAATTTAATTAGAACAGATCATTTAAACGTAGAGAAAAAAAGGGCTATCTTACAACTTTGCAGACAATATAAAGATATTTTTCATAACGAAAAAAATAATTTAACTTTCACAAATGAGATAAAACATGAAATAAAGACAGTTGACGAAACACCGGTACACGCAAAAACTTACAGATATCCATTCGTATATAAACAAGAAGTTAAAAATCAAATTTCAAAAATGCTTGAAAATGGTATTATTAGACCCAGTTCATCACCCTGGAGCAGCCCTATTTGGGTAGTTCCGAAACGTGCTGATGCCAGCAATAAACAAAAATATCGAATAATCGTCGACTATCGACAAGTAAACGATAAAACCTTAGAAGATAGATACCCGCTTCCTAATATATCAGACATATTAGACAAGCTGGGTAGATGTCAGTATTTTAGCACGCTAGATCTAGCATCTGTGTTTCACCAAATTCAGATGCATGAAAATTCAATATCTAAAACTGCTTTTAATGTAGAAAACGGGCATTATGAGTTCCTGCGTATGCCATTCGGACTCCGTAATGCTCCGGCCACCTTCCAAAGAGTGATGGATAATGTTTTGAGAGACTTGCAGGATAAAATATGTTTCCTTTACATGGACGACATAATATTGTTCAGTTCACGTCTCGAAGAACATATAGCTAACCTGAAAATAATGTTTCAACGTTTAAGAGAAACAAATTTAAAAATTCAATTAGATAAGTCGGAATTCCTACGAAAAGAAGTAGAGTTCCTCGGTCATGTAATAACTCCCGAAGGAGTAAAGCCTAACCCTAAAAAGATAGAAGCAATAAAAAAATTCCCTATACCGAGAACAGCTAAGGAAATTAAATCCTTCTTAGGGCTACTCGGATATTACCGCAAGTTCATAAAAAATTTTGCAAAGCTAACAAAACCCTTTACCAAATGTTTGAAAAAAGGAGAAAAAATAGAGCACACTCCAGAATTTTTAGAAACTTTTGAATTGTGTAAAAATATTTTATGTAACGACCCAATCCTCCAATACCCTGATTTTGAAAAACCATTCAATCTAACAACCGACGCATCGAATTTTGATGTTGGCGCGGTTTTAAGCCAAGGCACAATTGGACAAGATTTACCGATTGCTTACGCGTCACGTACACTTAACCCAGCAGAAATAAACTATAGCACAATTGAAAAAGAGCTCTTAGCAATAGTTTGGGCTGTCAAACATTTTAAACGATACCTTTATGGAGTACATTTTAACATAATTTCTGATCACAAACCCTTAAAATGGTTGTTTAGCTTAAAGGAACCTAATTCGAAACTTGTAAGATGGAGATTGAAACTAGAGGAATACGACTATAAGTTACACTACAAACCTGGTACTCAAAATAGTAGCGCAGACGCTCTTAGTCGAATAGAAATAAATATGCTAGACAACGACTCAATTTTAGGTAACCCCGGAGACATTAACGAAGATATACAAACGTTTGAAAATAAAAATAACGACGGACAAAACTCAGACTTAGCATTTAACGAAATCTATGACGAATTAGATAATATGTTAAAGACTCTTAATAACCCTATAGAAAATAATAATCAAGAAACAGATAATAATCAATCACACTTAGAAATACATGACTCAGATGATAATAGTGACAATGAAACGATACACAGTTCACAAGAAAATCCCATATTAGGTATTACTTTTACCGAAAATATACCAAACTCGTATAATCAACAAATTATAATAAAACAAAGTAAATTTAGAACTTTCAATATAACTAAAGAAACTCCATTCGAATCTAAATCCCGCATATCTGTAAATTTTACAGAAGACCTCGAAAACGAAATTATTAATTTGTTTAAAAATCATGCATATAAATTAGTCATTTCAAAAAAATTTGTAAAAGATTTAGAAAATGTAGAAGATAGAGAACAGACTATAAAATATCATCACGAAAAGAAAACGTGTCATCGAGGAATCAATGAGACGTTAGAAGCTTTAAAATTAAAATATTATTGGCCTGATATGAAAAAAGACATTACCGAATACATAAATTCGTGCGAAATTTGCCAACAAGCAAAATACGATCGCCACCCACCTAAAATTAAATACTCCCTTACATTAACGCCTACTAAACCTTTTGAAATGATTCATATCGATGTGTTTCAAATAATGAAAACCAAATTTCTAACTATTTTTGATTCATTTTCCAAGTACGGACAAGCATATTTAATAGAAACCCTTAATTCCCTAGCAATCATTGAAGGCTTAAACCTTTTTATAACCCACTTCGGAATACCAGCTGCAATAACATGTGACAGTGGAACAGAATTCCATTGCCAATTATTAAAATAATTTTGCAAACTTCATAAAATTCAGTTACATTTCACAACTCCTCGAAATTCCAATAGCAATAGTCCAGTTGAACGATTCCATTTATCTCTTTTAGAAAACGCTCGCACAATTAAACTTGAAAATCCTAATATAACGCCAAAACAATTTATACAGTTAGCTGTATTAGGATATAACTCATCAATCCATAGCGTAACAAAATGTAGACCCTACGATATTATTCTAGGCGATACTAAAGCACTCGACCCCTTTGATTTGACAGACGAAAAAATTGTTAATGACTATATAGCAGAAAGACGAAAAAGACTAGTAACTTTATATGACACAATAGCTGAGAGGACATTAAATCAAAAAGAAAAAATTATTAATAAACGCAACGAAACCCGTGAAAATCCCGTTAACTACGAAGATAACCAAACAATTTTCATAAAAAATCGAGAAGCTAAAAGAAATAAAATCAAACCTCCCATACCATATCAAAAGTTAAACGCGATTTAGGTACCAAAATACTATTAGACAAAGACAAACAAATACATAAATCAATAGTTAAGAAACCGACTAAAAAATTAACTTTTTCAGGACCATGAACAAAAGAACAACGCCCAAAATCATTATAATATTCCTCCTAACCTTCATCCCTGTCCTTGTAAACTGCGACATTGAAATACATGAACTTGATACACCCCTATTACCCCTTGAATTAGGAAAGACGAAAGTAATAGAAACTAAACATACATTCTTACATTTCATAGAGACAAAATCCTTGATTGCACAATTACGAAATATTAATTATTTCTATTATAGATTAGAAACGTTACTTAATACTACTAGTTTAGGATATAATGAACCTATTATTAAGGATATATTCGTACATGCTAAATACTTACTTAAAACTACTACTACTAAGTTAAATAATTTAACTCCTAAAAATAGAAACAAACGTGGATTATTTGACGGTCTAGGTACAGCAAGCAAATGGCTTTTTGGAACCCTAGATCACAATGACGAAATTAAATACAATTATCAAATAGAAACACTTACAAAAAATCAAAACTCATTAACTCATCAATTGCAACTTCAAACCTCTCTAAATCAAGATCTTATCGATCATTATAATAAAACAGTAACCATTTTACATGAAAATCAGAATTTAATTAGAAACAAACTAAGAGAATTGTCTACAAAACTAAATAACTACACTGAAGATATTTATAACTACATAACTTTCACAAATGCATTAAATCAAATAATTCTAAACTGTCAAAATTTAATAAATTTCCTAGATAATTTAGAAAACGCAATTATGTTTGCTCATTCACGAACCTTGCATACATTAATCGTTTCAGTTGATGAATTGTTAAAATTAGTAAATCACTTAGCATCTCTCTATGGAGAAAATAAAATTCTTCGATTTGAAAATCCATTTTACTATTATCAATTAACAGGCATTCAAGTAATAATGAAAAACTCAAATATAATTTTTGACATACATTTACCTATTTTAATAAATGATAACTACCAAACATTTCACCTAATTGGCCTACCTTACCAAAAGTCCATAATAATTCCTGACAAAACCTACCTAATACTCGGTACAACAAGTCACCAATACGAAGAAACACCCTGTCCAAAATTAAACGACGTCTATCTATGCCAAAACTATGAAGAAATAACGGATGAAAATTGTATCATTCCTCTTAACAAAGCCGAAGAACCAAGATGCCATACCAGTCCCGCAATCCTAACTCACAATATAATTGAAGAAATTAATGACCAATTTATTCTCGTTTTGCCTGCCAATACACCGATCAAAATAGAATCAAATTGCGAAAAAAAGAGAATCCTGATAATAAAACATAACACCTTACTAAAAATACCCAAAGGCTGTGAAATTCGTACAGAAAATTCTACCTTCCGAAGCAGTGAAGAAATAATCAATGCAAATCCACTTATACTGCCCAAATTCGAGTGGAATCTTAGAAAAAACTCCGAAAATACAGAAGAACCCATACAGCTGCATGCAATTGACCTCCAATCTATTAAAGAAATGTAACTCCAATCCAGATTAACCTCGCCGAGTATTCAGCAAGTCCATCCAGCCGTTTGGAATTTACTCAATTTGGTAATTTTAATCCTAATTGTACTTCCCGTTGGTATAGCATGGTACTACATAAGAAAAACAAAAAAACAACCCACACAACAACCCGAAGAAGAAAAACCAGAAAACAACCCCAAATCCGTGTTGTTTTCTCTTAAGAAGGGAGGAGTTATATGAAGACATTTTGCCATATCACATAAATAATAGTGACGTTGTACAGATATCATATTTCATGTAGATAATTCTTGTTAACATTAGATTCATTCTTGCTTTAACCTCTGTCGAGTAAACCACTATTCCGTTGTACAATAAAAATAAAGTTTTGTTTTTAAAAATAAGTTTTAATACTAAAATAACTTAACTAGCATATGAAACAATTATTGTATTTTATTATATTATTTAAATATCACACAAAAAGCTAATAAAAACATGAAAAATTGATCAAAAAAATCACATTACTGAAATTACAAAATGCGACAGTTATTTGACGTAAGTGTCGCATATGAAGACTAGAGAGAACGAGGCGAATCGGCAATGGTCTAATTTCAAATTTCCGTCCTTATTTTTATAAAATTCGCGAAACTGACTGTAGTGGGCATGTCTAATGACAGAGCAGTCAATTTTCTATGTAAGTCAATGTAAAATAAAGTGATTTAAAAAAAAACGATTAAAAGAATCAAAATAATGTGAAAAAAAGTACCTGAGTACAAGTAACATGAGTGACAAAAAATATCAAAGCAAGATTTACGTCGTTTCAGAATGTAAAACAGGATAAACATTAAATGTAAAACTAAAGGAAACACAAGAAGAAATAAATTCAATGTCCTTTTAAAGCTTTTAATGTATGTAAAATAATGTATTCATGTCTAAATATAATATTTATTATAAACTAGTCACGAAGTGTAGTTTATTTTCATATAAGTTTCTATAATATAAAATTTTACAGTTATGGATGCTGACTGACAAACAACAATAATTATGCATTAATTTTAACTTACTAGAAAAAAAAATATTTTTTATATATTTTTAATGTTTGGCAAAGAGTTGCTACTGTTATTTTTTTTGGAACCCAATTGTGTCATTGTAAATGTTTTTTATAGGATACTAAACGTTTAGAACAGTGGCAGCATATATATCGTTCCTAGTGCCGATAAAGCACTTTCTAGAGATGATGCTGTTCTATACTTTTTAGAAAATATTATCAAATATTAGAAAACTATTTTTACTGATGGTACTGTTAGCAAAATAAAAAAGAGAAAGCTGAAATTAAAGGACGAGGTAATACCATGTACATTCCCAAATCTCCCTTTATACTTGTAATACAACAATAAAAAATCTGTTAACTGTGTTTTATTTTAGTCTTAAAACTATATATTGGTTCAATTAAAAAAAAATTGCCACAAAATTGTACTTATCAAATTTCAGCAATTAAGAAACCTTTTCGAATTTGGTCATACATACCTAATTTGTATTTTATATAGATAAAATTAAATAATTTATCAATTGAAACATGCAAGATTTATATACATACAATAGTATGTTCTGTGCTTTATTTAGCTGTAAAAAAGTTTATTTTTATTATTTTGACAAAATTATGTATAATTCCCATAAGAAGCCATGTATTTTGAACAACGTAACCAGGGCCCATGCAGTTAATTATAGAAGCTCAGTTAGCATGCGTTTTTTGGGACCGTATTTTGAGTATGCCGATTCGTCTCTTTATCTCTAGTCTTTATAGTGTCGCATCAATATGGCGGACCGATGCCGTTTTGGCCACGTGATTACGTTTCCCTATAATAATTTCTCAATGGTTTATAGGTTATTTTACCTACGACGCATCGCTCAACGCTCCTACTCTAAACAGGGTTGTAGTCTGGCTGTGACATGTATACATTGTGATGGTTAAATTTTATATTTTATTTTATAATTAACTTATTTTTTTTTATATTTTTTTTTAAAAATTTTATTTAAATATTATTTAATTTATTTAAAATATTTTATTCTTTTAACTTACCTTAATTTTTCTTAGCCAGCTAGTCAGTCTTTAAAGCAAACAGATTCTCTCATCTCAAGGGCGGTTCTGTCAAAATCGTGTTTTATATGACAAATATATTTTTTTTTATATTTTATCTGATTATTTTTTTTTAATACCTTAATAAAAATGTACCTTTCTTTTTTTTAATCTAATTTTACCGTACTATAATTTTTCTTGAAATAAATTTGTTTTTAATTAAAAAAAAAAAACATCAATTTATTTTCAATTAAATCCAGCAAAATGTGTAAATAATGCATAAAAACTTTAAACAATAAATACCTTATATCTAGTTACTAATTAATATTAATAGTTGAAATTATTTTTTTTTTAAATTTTACATAATTTCAACTAAAATTAAATTGGTCCAATTTACTTGTTTCCTATTATATATTAGTACACTTATTCTACTTATTAGGCAATTATACGACAAATCGTGCCATCTATTAGTTTGCTCACTAACCTCTTTTGCAACTAAAAAGTTCCCTATACTCTAAATTAAATCATGTTCAAAAAAATTTCACTAGATGTAGTACCTTATTAAATTTTTGATAAACCACAACTTCTAGTTTCATTTCACGTTTGTTAATGTTTGTTGACAAAATGCAACTGCAATTCTTACTCTCTTGCTGTCTGTATATGAATTCACGATATAATTGGTAAGTAATTGGTGCAATCTTTAGGAATATTGAACGTATCTATTTTACTGGCAATTTATGTATAAAAGTTTATTTTAGGTTACCACTTATCTGTATTCCGGCAGGTGAATTTCTCCAGCTCCACGCCAAGTATTTTCCAGCCTAATTTCTTATTAGACATATGTGAATTCCTTGAAGATTCCATTTAGTTTTTTCTTCCGATACACCAGGTAACTATTTCCTACCTTATATTACAAATTACTACAACTAACCTCTTATTTTTTTTATATTTGTTTATAAACAAATCTATTTCAAAATGATTATCTTAGTTTTGAATATTTTTTTGTTGAATTTAACTTTAATTCTTTCAATTTTAATTTTTAGGTCATTAAAAATTCAAAATGTCTGCCAGAAAAATCAAAAACTGTTTATACCGCCTGACAACCGTCGTTTCTAAGGAAAGATAACATCTGCTCTCCTCGCTATAAATGCATACCGAATCACAGAATAACCACTATTACAGAAATGAAGGCTTGCGTCGGCACGTTTGATGTCGGGGTGGCCAAATTTTAAAGTGACACTCGCTGACAGGTGACGTTCTTGCCGGTTGTTACACTGGTAAAAATTACCAAGATTCTTATAAATTCGGATAATACACGGAGAAAAGGATTTAAACATATATAACAAACTTATTTATCAACATCCACTATTTCTTCTCTGAATTGAAGGTTAGTGATATAATTAGAAAAAATAAGGCTTCACAATAATTTATTTTGAAGTAAATTGTACTGATCGCTATATTAAAAAAGAGTTTTTACTTGAGGAACCAGACCGAATGCTCGTTGTACTTAATTCATCAGTTTTTTTTAGATAACATTAACTCTTTAACAGAGGGATTATATTACAAATTATTGATGTATTAATTAATTGTATACTTTCCTGAAAAACACCTTCAACTATGATAGTTGGATCTAGAAAAATAGATTAAACTGATAATAACTGGCATTAAAAATGCAAATACTTCCGAACTGTCATTTTGAAAGCCTTTTATGTGTTCTAGAACCTTATCATATGTCAATAATACCATAAACAATCCTTGTATTAAGACTTTCGCCACTCTTATAATAATTTGACAACTCGGTGGATAAATCTGTGATTTTTTACAATTCCATTTTTGTAAAAAAAATTAATCTAGTAGTCGTTGGTAGAAAAGCATCACCAATAATTGGCGTATCGATTTATTACACTGTTTTACACTAGCACTAGCTCAAATGGCTTTTCTTTTGAGTCTTTTGTGCAGAGATGTCCAGTAATTGCAGCACTTCATTAACGTGGGAGTGGAGTCGACCCTCATGTTTTGCAGTAACCTCTTTTTCTTATTTGTCTGTATGAAGATAATCATTTAGATAGAGCCAGGGTGCATCAGTGATACATCTTAGGACTTTATTTTGGAAAACTTATATTATGGCACATCCTCGTAGCTGTATTTCATAAATCCAGACGACTTAGGATTTGTTTATAAATCATATAAATTTGTTGTATACATAAATTTGCATTTTTAGATGCATAATTATTAGAACTATGAATTAAATTGAGATTTGAAGAAAAGTACTGTAGGAAAAAGGTTGTTATAAATAAAACACGTACCCATACTGACTATTAATTTTAATAAACCAAAATACGAAAAACACATATTACAAAAATCAGATTAATAAAAATATCAATATGAAAAATACCTACACATCAAAAGGCACAAAATTTTAGACAAAGGAATATGCCCTAGGTCCTAAAAAATACAAGGTAAGCGCAAACTGCTTGTATTCATTGGAATGTCTTCTAGCTAGAGGCTTTTTGTTTTTAAATTCCGCTTGAGATTTAACTAATCTGCAAATGGTTGGTTTAAAAATTGTGGTCCAACCGAAGGATATTTTTGGGACTGGCACATGCATTATCATAATAGAAACAACAATATCTCTTCAATCTTCAAAGTTAGTCATTCTTTTGCTGAGACCTAAAAAAAAAAAAATATTTAAATTAAAAAAATACATAAAAACAACACTTTTATATTATTTTTAATACCTGGTGTACTGAGAAAATCGTCGTGGGATTTAGTAGGGTACAGATTCATTCAGAATGATGAATTATTTCATTTGTTGTGGGTGTGTGTCAGAATATTGTCAAAAGTACATTTTCAAATAAACATTTCCGAGTTGATCCAAATGAAAAACTACTGGGCTGGAAATGTTTTTTACACAACTGGTAGCTTTTGTGTAATTATTCGTAATTATTCACTGGTCATATTAATCAAGTCTTCTCGACTACAGGCTCTTAACAACATGGTAAACCTAAAAAAATACAAAATACATTGTCATAGGTACATAAATATAATTTGATTTAAAAATGATAATAAAATAATTGTTTTGATTAAATAGCCAAATAAATAACATACAGTTAACATTGTTGCATTTGAAAAGTACCTCGTTTTACTCATTTTACTCGAAGCCGTTCTCGATGGGATCTGCTCCATGGTCATTTAAATTGCATAATTTATTTTGCATACCTTTCTGAAAACAATGGGAAATGAAAAATAACTAGTATTCGAATCCGTTCGAGGTAGACATGGGCGATAAACACATCTCTTTCTTTTAGATTCCATCAGTTCACTAAAAAATTATTTTGCTTTAATAAAATAAATAAAAATATGTAAATAGCTCAGCACATACCACAAAGAGTCTTCGATTAAAAACATGTTTACTGAACAATGTTCATAAAATAGACGAAGGAAAGCACTAAACACAGATTTACTCAATAATTGTTAAAAAATATACAAAGGAAAACACTAAAATACACTTAAATTCGATAAAAAAAAATCATAAATTATAAATGACTGATCCTGACACATCAAAACAACACTTGTGACATGACAGTTTTGCCGGTTATAAAATGGCGGCCCTGATCATGCGCAAAAAATTTTGGACCCCAAAAATTGACGTGCCTTCGCTTCTGTAAAAGTATTCTGTGACCGAATTTCATTATTTTGTGACGTCATTTTCATTAAGGTATTTATAGATATTCTTTCTTATTATTAGTTGTGCAACACATACCGTGTGTTCTATTCTAAATTGATATGTTGTTCTGAATTAGGTATATTGTTTTTGTCAAATTTTGGATACATTTACTTTTCTTTAATCCCATGTGTTGTTTAACTTTTAATTGTCAAATTGATTCAACTTATCTTATGTTATTCAGGGTTGTTCATTAATCCTTAATATTATTTAATAAACATATTTGCTCTATACTGGGCTGGATTGTTTTTCAATTTTACTAGTCACAATAGATTAAAATAAATTAATAATATACAGGGTTATTCATTTGTACTTAATATTATTTTGTAAATTTGTTTATTTTTATTATTTGCTATACTAATTCAAATTAATGGTCACATTTGATTAATGTAGTTTATAAACATACAGGGTTATTGATTTGTACTTAATATTATTTGGTAATTTGTTTATTTTTATTATTAGCTGTACTGTTTATGTTTACTAGTTAAAATTGATTGAGATCATGTATTAATATACAGGTATGTTCAGTATTATTAATTATCATAACAATTATTTTCTCTTATTCGAGATTTTATTCTTCTGTGCTTCTTTATACCCTTATTTTGATTTTAATATATTGTATTTCGTTGTAATTTCCCCTAAAATTTATTCATGTATTATAAACACTTTTATAATACTGACTATAAATTTTACCGTTACTATTTTATTGTTCATTATTGTCTTTGTCAGTCAGGATGTTTTGTCTTTTGTTGTTTGTATCGTTATGTTGTTCTGGACAAAATTTGTATAAATCGTTTATATGAAATATACCCGAATTCTTCACTATTTTTTTTTTTAATACATAACTATTATTTTTTTTTATAGGAAACTGGTGTCCTTCATTGATAACAGGAGGTTTATTCACATAAGTGTTTGGTACAACATTTGAATGCATTTAACAAAATTCGCAATGTATAATTTTATTTATTGTAGACATGTATTTATCTTCCTATTTTCGTACTATTTCTTTTTATATTCCCCCTCTTGCTTGTTTTTAGTTATTTTTCTCTCTTCTTCATTTCATGATATCCTTTACACCTCATTATCAATTCTTCTTTCCATTTACTACTTCTTCATCATTTTCATAATATTCAATTATTTTATAACCTCATTATATTTCATTTTAATATCATTATGCTTTAATATACATTTTATACTACATTAATCCTCATCACACACAAATCATTTATTCGCCTTCATTAAACTTCTTGACTTCAATATTCCTATTCTTTGTCCTTTTATCCTCACATAACCATCCTTCTTTTCTTGTATACAAAATATTTCCTGTTCTTACTTATTCTATTTTTTTTATTGTCTTTCAATATGTTCAAATGTCTACTTTGTTAAATTATACCTTTTTTTATATTTGCTATTATATTACTTCCTGTTATAAAATTGATATTTATATTTAATTACATTATTCACAATTATACAAATTTTATCCATTATATAAGTTCTGTCTATTTGGTGAGTGCTTGGTTAAAAATTTTGATTGTTGGTGTTGTCTCTGTCTAGTGATTGAGTTCGTCCTGTCATATTTTCTGATTCTTCTCTATGTCTTTCTTCACTTCTTGTTCTTCCACCTATTCTTGTCATATTTATTTGTCTTCTATCTTGCCTTTCTTCTCTTCCATTTCTGTTATTATGTTCATATTGTTCTTTTCTTGATTATGGGTTATAGTTGTTGTATTGTCTGTAGTTGTTATTTGTGTTTCTGTTATATATTTGTTCTGTGTTATTATAATTGTTATTGTACCTGTCATTTGCTGTTCTGCTATTATAGTTGTTGAATTCTCTATTGTTATTGTTATATCTATAAAAGTTGTTATTTTGATTATTATAATTCCTATTTTCATTATTATTATTAAAGCGATTACTATAAACTATAAGTATTGTATTTATTATTAATTATTATTATTATTATTATTATTATTATTATTATTATTATTATTATTATTTATTATTATTATTATTATTATTATTATTATTATTATTATTATTATTATTATTATTATTATTATTATTATTATTATTATTATTATATTATTATTATTATTATTATTATTATTATTATTATTATTATTATTATTATTATTATTATTATTATTATTATTATTATTATTATTATTATTATTATTATTATTATTATTATTATTATTATTATTATTATTATTATTATTATTATTATTATTATTATTATTATTATTATTATTATTATTATTATTATTATTATTATTATTATTATTATTATTATTATTATTATTATTATTATTATTATTATTATTATTTTCGTGATCTCAGCACATGCTGGTATAATTTTTCGCTATACAAAATGTATGAGCTCGGACAACCTAGCAGGGAAACAATTTAGTTTAACCCACTTAGGTACCGTTTAAGAACCTGCGAACGATGTGGCAGGTTTGCAAAATGGACTGCTTTCTGTGCATATGTCACTATGTTTTTTGATAATCCTATATCTTGGAGATTTTTACTGAAGTGTTTCGATATAATTCCCTCCGCTGACATTACCAGTGGGACTATGGAGACTTCGTCTAGTTTCCAGATGTTCTTTAATTCATATGACAGATTTTCATATTTCCTGATCTTCTCGGTCTCGGTTTTAGTGACGTTGTATGACAGTGGTACAGCTATATCGATGATCAATCCTGTTTTTCTTTTGTTTATCGATAATGACGATGTCTGGTCTATTGTGGTCGACTGTCCTGTCCGTTGTTATTGGCCTATCCCAGTACAGCACCGTTTCTGTTGATTCCAGAACAGCTGCGGGCTGATATTTATAGTAAGGTGGGCATGAGCTCAGGAGACCGTTGTTTAAAGCAAGTTGTTGGTGGATGATCTTGGCAACTTGGTTGTGACGTCCTAGGTATGCGTTGTCTGCTAGGTACCGACATCCTGCTATTATGTGTTCGATAGTTTCACCCACTGATCCGCATTTTCTGCATCTGTCTTCGACCTCTAGTTTTAGGCAGTGTTTCTCATAATTTCGTGTTCTCATAACTCTGTCCTGAATAGCCATTATGAATCCTTCTGTTTCCAGATATAGATAACAAGCGTCAAGCCAAGCCAATGATGGTGCCTTATCGATGTTATCTAACTCCAGACTCTTTGGAAATTTTCCGTGCAGAGCTCGTTCCACCCATGTTTCTTGATCTTCTTGTCTTGTGCTTATATCAAACAAAAGATGATGGTGCTGTAAGTTAAGAGGTGTATACCCTCGATCTTCTTGGGTAGCTAACCTCATTAGACTATCTTCCGACTCAAGCAATCGCTGTCTTAGTTTTACCTCCTGTGTCCTGCATAGTTTATAAATGTTAACCATTCCTCGGCCACCGTTCTTTCGGGGGAGATATATTCTCTTGACCGATGCATTAGGGTGTAGACATCGGAATTTGGTCATTAGACGTCGGGTTAGGCGATCAAGCTCATTTAGATCAGCATCGGACCATTTCAGGATGCCAAATGTGTACGTCAAGACAGGTACTGCCCATGAATTTAGAGCGACAATCTGATTCTTCGCTGACAGCTTTGTATTTAAAATTTTTAGTACTCTCTTTTTGTATTTTTCCGTGAATACTTTTTTAAGTTGCGTGTGGTCTATACGCTGGTTTTGTGGTGTTCCCAAGTACTTATAAGTTTCATCTGGAGGTAGATTTTCAATATTATTGAATGGCGTTTCTTGGTTTTCTACTTTGCCCTTTTTAATGTTAATGATGGCACATTTATCAAGCCCAAAGGACATGCCTATGTCATTACTGAATGTAGATACTGTGTTAATAAGGGATTGTAGACCATTCTCATTTTCAGAGAAGAGCTTAAGGTCGTCCATATATAAAAGATGAGATAATTTTCGCCTATTTTTTCAAATTGAGTCTATACCCGATATTTGTTTTATTCAGGAGAGTAGATATAGGGTTCAATGCTAGGCAGAACCATACAGGCGATAGGGAGTCTCCTTGGAATATCCCTCTTGATATTCGTACATTACCAGCGTTCTTGTTATTCATCAAAATATTAGTTCTCCAGGTACCCATGAGATGTTCGAGCACCACCCTTATTTTGGGGCATATTTTGTAGATTTCCAGCACTTTTACAAGCCAGTCGTGAGGAACCGAGTCAAAGGCCTTACGGTAGTCTATATAGCAGATGTTAAGATTCCTTTTTTTAACCTGAACTTGTTTAACAGCCACTGCGTCAATGGAAAGTTGATGTTTGCATCCGGCTGAATTTCTAATACACCCTTTTTGCTCTTCTTGCAATATATTGTTTGCGGTACAGTGCTGATATATGCTATTGTTGATAAGTGATGTAAAAAGTTTATATACAACTGATAGACATGTTATAGGCCTGTAGTTCTTGGGTTTACTAGGGTCACCGTTCTTAAATAACATGAAGGTATTTCCCTCAGTGAGAAAGTTAGGAAACTTTGAGGGGTCATCTAGTGCCTCCGTGAAACAACGCGCCAAACTTGGAAAGCAGGCCGGTAGATTTTTAATCCAAAAATTGTGAAGTCGGTCTGGTCCCGGTGACTTCCAATTGCTTGTGTTTCTAATGCTCTGGGAAATATTATCAACAGTAAATCGTTCAAATCCCATTTCTACGATTTCCGCAGAGTGTTGTTCGATTTCCGCTACCCATTCTGCATCTCTATTATACTGTACTGGCTCTGACCAGATAGAGCTCCAGTAGTTGCAAAATTCTTCGTTATTGGTTGGGATTTGTTCTCGGCTTTGATTCTCTGATGTTTCTAGGTTTCTAAAGAATTTTTTCCTATTAGTCATGAAGTCAGCATTTTGTTGTTTTCTTTTAGTTAGTTCGTTATATCGATGTAGCCGAGCACCTTTGGCTTTAGCTTGTTGTCTAATTATTATTATTATTATTATTATTATTATTATTATTATTATATTATTATTATTATTATTATTATTATTATTATTATTATTATTATTATTATTATTATTATATTATTATTATTATTATTATTATTATATTATTATTATTATTATTATTATTATTATTATTATTATTATTATTATTATTATTATTATTATTATTATTATTATTATTATTATTATTATTATTATTATTTATTATTATTATTATTATTATTATTATTATTATTATTATTATTATTATTATTATTATTATTATTATTATTATTATTATTATTATTATTATTATTATTATTATTATTATTATTATTATTATTATTATTATTATTATTATTATTATTATTATTATTATTATTATTATTATTATTATTATTATTATTATTATTATTATTATTATTATTATTATTATTATTATTATTATTATTATTATTATTATTATTATTATTATTATTATTATTATTATTATTATTATTATTATTATTTATTATTATTATTATTATTATTATTATTAGTTATTATTATTATTATTATTATTTATTATTATTATTATTATTATTATTATTATTATTATTATTATTATTATTATTATTATTATTATTATTATTATTATTATTATTATTATTATTATTATTATTATATTATTATTATTATTATTTATTATTATTATTATTATTATTATTATATTTATTATTATTATTATTATTATTATTATTATTATTATTATTATTATTATTATTATTATTATTATTATTATTATTATTATTATTATTATTATTATTATTATTATTATTATTATTATTATTATTATTATTATTATTATTATTATTATTATTATTATTATTATTATTATTATTATTATTATTATTATTATTATTATTATTATTATTATTATTATTATTATTATTATTATTATTATTATTATTATTATTATTATTATTATTATTATTATTATTATTATTATTATTATTATTATTATTATTATTATTATTATTATTATTATTATTATTATTATTATTATTATTATTATTATTATTATTATTATTATTATTATTATTATTATTATTATTATTATTATTATTATTATTATTATTATTATTATTATTTATTATTATTATTATTATTATTATTATTATTATTATTATTATTATTATTATTATTATTATTATTATTATTATTATTATTATTATTATTATTATTATTATTATTATTATTATTATTATTATTATTATTATTATTATTATTATTATTATTATTATTATTATTATTATTATTATTATTATTATTATTATTATTATTATTATTATTATTATTATTATTATTATTATTATTATTATTATTATTATTATTATTATTATTATTATTATTATTATTATTATTATTATTATTATTATTATTATTATTATTATTATTATTAATATTATTATTATTATTATTATTATTATTATTATTATTATTATTATTATTATTATTATTATTATTATTATTATTATTATTATTATTATTATTATTATTATTATTATTATTATTATTATTATTATTATTATTATTATTATTATTATTATTATTATTATTATTATTATTATTATTATTATTATTATTATTATTATTATTATTATTATTATTATTATTATTATTATTATTATTATTATTATTATTATTATTATTATTATTATTATTATTATTATTATTATTATTATTATTATTATTATTATTATTATTATTATTATTATTATTATTATTATTATTATTATTATTATTATTATTATTATTATTATTATTATTATTATTATTATTATTATTATTATTATTATTATTATTATTATTATTATTATTATTATTATTATTATTATTATTATTATTATTATTATTATTATTATTAATTATTATTATTATTATTATTATTATTATTATTATTATTATTATTATTATTATTATTATTATTATTATTATTATTATTATTATTATTATTATTATTATTATTATTATTATTATTATTATTATTATTATTATTATTATTATTATTATTATTATTATTATTATTATTATTATTATTATTATTATTATTATTATTATTATTATTATTATTATTATTATTATTATTATTATTATTATTATTATTATTATTATTATTATTATTATTATTATTTATTATTATTATTATTATTATTATTATTATTATTATTATTATTATTATTATTATTATTATTATTATTATTATTATTATTATTATTATTATTATTATTATTATTATTATTATTATTATTATTATTATTATTATTATTATTATTATTATTATTATTATTATTATTATTATTATTATTATTATTATTATTATTATTATTATTATTATTATTATTATTATTATTATTATTATTATTATTATTATTATTATTATTATTATTATTATTTATTATTATTATTATTATTATTATTATTATTATTATTATTATTATTATTATTATTATTATTATTATTATTATTATTATTATTATTATTATTATTATTATTATTATTATTATTATTATTATTATTATTATTATTATTATTATTATTATTATTATTATTATTATTATTATTATTATTATTATTATTATTATTATTATTATTATTATTATTATTATTATTATTATTATTATTATTATTATTATTATTATTATTATTATTATTATTATTATTATTATTATTATTATTATTATTATTATTATTATTATTATTATTATTATTATTATTATTATTATTATTATTATTATTATTATATATTATTATTATTATTATTATTATTATTATTATTATTATTATTATTATTATTATTATTATTATTATTATTATTATTTATTATTATTATTATTATTATTATTATTATTATTATTATTTATTATTTATTATTTGTATTATATCCAGTTTGATTATTGTTGTTTATGTTGCTTGAGTTTTGATTATTGCTTGCAATTCTTTCTGTTCTTAATAAATAATTGCTTAATTGTTCCAATGTTTTTATGTTTTGTATAGCGATAGTTTGTGCTATTTCACTCTTAAAGTGTCTAGATATGAATAATATCATTTCTTCTTCGGTTATCCTGGGTTGTAAGTGTTTTATTGTTGAAAACATTTGCATCGCATAATTGTTATAACTATTATTCCTCTTCTCATCGAATTTTCCAAAATACATTCTTTCTCTTACTTAAGCTTGTGCAATTTCGCCCCAGAAATAGTTCATGAATTGATTTTCAAAATCCTGAAAATCCTGTAAATATTAATAAAATACCACTTTTTCTCTTTCAGGAATTAAGTTTCTGACTCTACTTTTATTTATTTATTGTTTTTCTTCGTTTCGAGGGTCGTTCAAATTGTTTATCACTAATTATTAAGTTTACGTGTGCAACTAATTTCTTGTTTTTTCTTATGCTGCTATATTTGTGCTTCGGCCTCAACTTATTCTAAAATCTAATTCTCAGGTTGTATATTTGAACTGAATGCACAATTATCTAACGAAATTGGTACAGAATGTCCAACCAGCAGTTTACGTTTTGAGGAAACCTTACTAAAAGACTCATGCAAAAATGGTCTGCACAAAGATAGCGAGTATTATTATCTAAAGTTAAATTTAAAGTCTTAAACCAGTTCTGGCAAATTTTAATATCGGAAGGAAAATGAAAAAAGGTTTAATATTTGAATATCCAACTTTCTAAATTTTAGAATAATACTTATTTAAACAATTAGGAGCTGAACAAGAATACTCTCGAGAATACTTAATATGGTGGCGGTGCGCCATACCATAAAATATAAAGTTTTTGATTTTTTAATAATATGCAAGGCTTCTGTTAGAGATGATGTATTTTCAAACTTGATACATACAGATCATCAAAATATATTCATATATCAAACTTTACAAAACCATAACAACTTAAAACTATAGAAACAACCAAGAAGGTAAAATATATACAGGTAGTTTCGCAAGTGAACACCACAAATATTCCCCCTCCTGAAAAAAAATTACTTATGTTTGATTATAAGTGTTTACTGCGAAGGAGACTTTCTTTTTGTTAGATTTTTGATATATAGTCTCAGATTCGCTAGTTAGTAGAAAAGCAGGTTTTACCCTGTCGATATTGATAATAGTTTCTTTTTCACCCTTCTCTATAACGATATTGTTTGAGAATCTTTTTTTAACTTTATAGGGTCCTTCATAAGGTGGTTTAAGAGACGGCTTGATTCCCTCAACTCTGACAAAAACGTATTTGCATGAATCTAACTCAGGATACACAAAAGGTTTTTCTTTGCTATGATTTGATGTTGTTGTCGGTTTAATGTTCGCAAATAGTTGTCTTAGATTGGCCAATAAAGGGTAAATGTCAATGGCATCATTAGAATTAACGAAAAAATTCACCGGGTAATCGCAGAGTTTGTCCATATACGAGTTCAGCCGAAGAGCAATGAAGATCCTCTTTGACTGTAGCTCGTAAACCTAGTAAAATTAAGGGAAGTTCATCTTTCCAGCGATTTGTATTACATCTAGCTATTAAGGCAGTTTTAATAGTACGGTGAAAACGTTCTACCAAACCGTTACTTTGAGGGTGATAAGTTGTGGTATGGATTTTGTGACACCCTAAAAATTTTGTTAACTCCAAAAATAACCCGGATTCAAATTGAGTACCTTGGTCAGTTGTTGTAATTGTGTGCGGTACGCCAAAACGACAAATGTACCGGTTAAATAAACATTTGGCAACTGTTTCCGCGGCGATATTCGAAATTGGGTAAGCTTCAGGCCATCTTGTAAATCTTTCTACGATCGTTAGGATATAACGATAGTTGGACGATTGAGGAAAAGGCCCTACTAGATCTACATGGATATGTTGGAATCTTTCTTTAGGAATGGTAAAACTTTCTAGTGGGGATTTATTGTGTTTGTGTACTTTTGAACGCTGACAATTTAGACATGATTTTGCCCAGAGTTTGATGTCTGAATTCATGTGTGGCCAAAAATATTTACTGCCTACAAGTTTTTTAGATGCTTTGATACCAGGATGACAAATATTGTGCAAATGTTCATACACGCTATATCTGAGGTTTTTAGGTGTACTAAATGTTCTTTTTCATCTCTGCTTGCTACTAATATATCATCTATATACACGAATAGAAAAGGTAAACCAGAAACAACTTCATTTATAAAACGTTGAAACGTTTGTGCTGAATTTCGCATACCGAAAGGCATTCTCAAAAATTCATACAGGCCAAAAGGGGTAGTTATGGGGGTCTTATAAACATCTTCGTCTGCTACCGGGATTTGGTGGTAAGCCCTAACCAAGTCAATTTTCGAAAAAATTTTACATCCGTGTATGTGTTGATTAAAATCTTGAATATCACGTCGGGGTCACCATTTATGGTGGCGGTGCGCCATACCATAAAATATAAAGTTTTTGAATTTTTAATAATATGCAAGGCTTCTGTTAGAGATGATGTATTTTCAAACTTGATACATACAGATCATCAAAATATATTCATATATCAAACTTCACAAAACCATAACAACTTAAAACTATAGAAACAACCAAGAAGGTAAAATATATACAGGTAGTTTCGCAAGTGAACACCACACTTAACTAAACCTGGGCCAGACATTTTTTGTTCCAAATATTAAAACAGAATTGAAAATCCATGAAATATGAAATTATATAAGATTAAGAAAACAACGATAAACAAAGTCCTAAATAAATCTACACACCTGTAATATTAAATAAAATTGCTAATACTTACTAATTACATCAAATCAAACTGTTTATCTTCTTAAAAATAACTTGCCGATCTTTAGAACTTTCATCATAATTCATAAAATAGGTTTTATTTTATCATTTCATTATCATATTTGGCCTTCCGCAATCACGGTTTTTCATTTTTTACGAGGTTGTCAACTCCTTCGTTTAAAAATCTCAGCAATAGTATGGACATTGTATGGATGGTATGATTAAAGGATATCCACAATAGATCTGAAAAGGTCGAGGTGGGGGGAGGCCACATGGCCCATAGTCCTAATTAAATCTAATCTAATCTAATCTAATGGATGGTATGGTGCGCGTGTAAATTGATAAAAAATGATTGATAAAAGATGAATTTGAAATAACTCTCATCTCATGAAAGTTTACAGAAACCGGCAACAACGCTTTCATACTATTGTGATGGTGGCGCTAATAGTATGCTGGGAACTACAACGTGTTGACAGTGGCGTGCATTTAAAAAATTCCTCTTGATTTATTAATTTATCTATGAAAAGGACCGAAAACAAAAACAAAACTGAAACAAAATATAGCCCGCACGATAGAAACGAGAGTTTTTTGTTTTTCAAGATCCAGAAAACACAAACAAAACATAAACTCAACTGTCCGTTTAGTGGAAAACCGTCTTTATGTATTTTTCTTTGAGTTGAAAGAATTTTAGGAGCGTAACAGCGTTTCGGCTGACTTTATTATATACAAGCCTAATTGTACTTTAGGATTTTACTTGATATCCTTCAGACATACTTCAGACATACTTCAGACATACTTCAGACATACTTCAGACATGCTTCAGACATGCTTCAGACATACTTCAGACATACTTCAGACATACTTCAGACATACTTGACATACTTCAGACATACTTCCGACATACTTCAGACATACTTCAGACATACTTCAGACATACTTCAGACATACTTCAGACATACTTCAGACATACTTCAGACATACTTCAGACATACTTGACATACTTCAGACATACTTCCGACATACTTCAGACATACTTCAGACATACTTCAGACATACTTCAGACATACTTCAGACATACTTCAGACATACTTCAGACATACTTCAGACATACTTGACATACTTCAGACATACTTCCGACATACTTCAGACATACTTCAGACATACTTCAGACATACTTCAGACATACTTCAGACATACTTCAGACATACTTCAGACATACTTCAGACATACTTCAGACATACTTCAGACATACTTCAGACATACTTCAGATATATTTCAGACATACTTCAGATATACTTTAGACATACTTCAGACATACTTTGACTATCTATATTATTTTTTTAATGTTTTTACCTACAGGTCATTGATAGGTATTCTTGGCAAAAGTAAATGATTTTAACCTATTTTAGCGCTTTGATTACCTATATTATTTTTGTTTTTAATAATTAAAAGTTTTATTTGATTTGATCGTATTTGGCTATATGTTATATTTCCTGTTTAATTTCTTATTAGTTTAAGGTATTTACGTGCTTGTTTTGTTGACTTTTTATCTCCTCGCATCCGTACCACAGCTCTTCAACTTATTTTAACTATTTGCTCATTTTTATACTGTTTATTCCGTCATTCTAGTACCACATGTATATAGGTATTCTCTGTAACCAAAATAACTATATAATAAAAAAATTCTCTTTTAAAATTCTTTTATTAAAAGGCCAAGAACACGTAACTTCGAAAAAATAGAAAAATAAAAATAATTTGTTGATAGTTTCTTGTCTCTTGCTGTTCTGTTCTTTCTTTTTTTTTTTTTTCACAGCTGTCCACCACACACTCCATTGTTTTTCCACCTACTACACCACAAATCAAAAACAGATGTGACTTCCAATGTCATTAACTTTGAAGTTCTATGACATTGGCAGGAAACAGGATTGAGTCTTATGCCACCACGAAACATTCTAAAGTGCCATTCACATAACAAAAATAAAACGTCGAAATGACAAAGTGGAGATGACTGGTTTAAGGTTATAACATTTACCTATCAACGTAATTATGACAGAGAGAAGAGTAATATGTAGTACGAAGCACTACAATACTTCCCCTCTTAAAAAAAAAAAAAATAATTTTTTGATAGTTTCTTGTCTCTTGCTGTTCTGTTCTTTCTTTTTTTTTCCACAGCTGTCCACCACACACTCCATTGTTTTTCCACCTACTACACCACAAATCAAAAACAGATGTGACTTCCAATGTCATCAACTTTGAAGTTCTATGACATTGGCAGGAAACAGGATTGAGTCTTATGCCACCACGAAACATTCTAAAGTGCCATTCACATAACAAAAATAAAACGTCGAAATGACAAAGTGGAGATGACTGGTTTAAGGTTATAACATTTATCTATCAACGTAATTATGACAGAGAGAAGAGTAATATGTAGTACGAAGCACTACAATGTACTTTTTTAATTTTGGGACTGTCAGTATTGCTATTTTTAAAAATATGTTTACAATCGTTTCAGTGCCAGGAAATAAAACTGATAACGACTTTCGTATTATAACATGTTTTTCCTAAAATATAAACATTTATATAGTTTAATATTTGGTGGGTGCATGTATCTAAATAATAATAATTAAAAAGTATCTTGTTTTGAACTATTGTAGCAGATCAGTTAAATAGTTGGGTACTTGCAAATATATATTGTTCTTATCATCATCATTCATGATTCAATGTTCAAAAACATGAAGGTGTATTGTGCTAAGTTAAGTGATTTTTATTTGGATACATCAAATAATTATGTGAGTACAATGTTTTTCCAGTTTTTGCAATTTGTTTGAAAATGAGGCTGTTATTTACTTAGCAATAGCTAAGACTAAACGCATACCTACTTTCGATCCTGATAATTTAAACTTGTTAATGACTTTGTGACGTCATCGTCTCTTCTCATGAGAGGCTTTGTTAAATCATTCTGTAAAGTTATTAATGCCTTTGTCTTTTTGACATACCGTTTATGTCTGTCTGTCTCTTAGTTTTAGTATTATTTTGACGACAGTTGACAACACTTTCCTCGATGACAAGCTATACATTATTGACAACTCCCTCCTCAATCCCAATTTCTATGACTTTATCCTTAGCGTTTTACTTAAATACTTGGGTACCTTGAGGTGACAGGTACACAGAACACTTACTCTTAGAACGGCAACTCCCATGTTAGAAAACGGTGATAGAGTTTCAGCGCCACCTGGTAGACGTAGTTGATTATTTTTCAATTAAGTCCTTATCGGGTAAAATACCATATGAAAAAAGAAGAAGAGAAGAAAAGCGCGGGGTCTTTCAAATTTGACAGTAAAAATTATTCGCATTAAAAACTGTTAGTCAAATTAAGATTTGTTCACACAAACTGCATTTCTGAGTTATTATAGCGATATGCGCTATAATAAAGCAAACATTGAGTTACATGAACCAAAATCTTAACTTGACTAACAGTTTTTAGATAAGAAAAGCATAATCAAAAAATTTATTTATTATAAATATATATACAATACCAATATTATAAAATGTATTATGTATGAAGTAGTTGGCTGCTACATAATCCAGAATACACCATTGTGCCCCCAACATTATGAAGAAAACTCTGAAACAGAAAATACAGTAAAAGTATAAAAATGTAACATTAATCAGAAATAATGGCAGTATTCACCGTCATCAGTTTTATTCGATTAGGAATCATACATTTCTATGCTTTGTGTAAAAGTTGGGACGAGGGTGAACCAACAACAGACAGTGTTGAAATTTGAAATATCTTTACATGATTTGTACTTTAAATTAACCTAGGATCAGTTATTATTTCAAACATTTTGAGTTGGGTATTGAAATTAGTTTACGGTAAAATGTGTTACAGATGCATTTTACTTCAACTGCAAAACATCTGCGAAACGTAAAATTTTATTGATTTTTAAGGGTAAAAGCGACTTTAATTTAACAGTTTCAAAAAAGCTGTCTAATAAATCAATATTAACTCAAAAATAAATAATAAATTTGGACCAAAGGGACATTGATACATAATAAGCAGTACTTAGGTAGGTATTATAAATAACAAACATGTCTTTTTGATATTTTTGATAAATAATGGAACATTCTTTAATACCCCCTAGTTTGTTTCAATAGTATGGTTTTAATGCAACATTCTATAACTAAATTACCTATTTGCAACAAAAATGATAATTATTTCAAATACTTATATCCGGATAAGTATTTTTTTTTATTTATAAAGAATCAAATTTTTTATTTTTTTTTAGTTACCTTCTTGAGCACGTAAGTTTCACGGAATCCTTCAGTGATATGGTCCCGTGGATTACAGTTTAAGAAACGGTTTGCATTATTACATAAAATTTTAAAACTTACCAATAATAGCATATTTTGTCTTCAAACGTTTAGTTTAAGCCAAGAGAAGTAACAAATTACTTCGATCAACATATTCGATGTCTAAATCAATTGAAGTTAAAGGCATTTCTTTCACTGGATATTTCTTTTAGATTATTTTAAAGACAAAGGTGTAACCAAATTACTATTCGATTACTAAAATAATTTGAAGGCAGTCCATCCGGTACACTTCCAAAGAATTAACACAAATTTATAATAACTAAATCCATTAAACAAATTGAAATATCAAATGAATGCAACCAAATTTAACAATATCAATAGATTCATAATTATTAGCCAGTTTCCACCATGACACAAAAATCAATATTTACCTGTCATCTTTAATATGTAAGTAAATTTATCTATGGTTATTACACTCCTACCACCCACCCCACCACATGACTGCAGTGCCAAGTGGACGTGGTTGATTTTTCGCTACCTCAGTGTTGCGCATAGGAGTCTCCCCCCTCTGGACAGGTGGTGCAAATCGGCTTAGGTCCTTATGTGGGTTCTATACCCATCAGCTCCGTCAATTTCATACATAACCTCAAAATCCTCGTCCCTTACGTCTTCGCCATAACCCCCACCCCTTTTAAAGAAATTGTTAGGCAGCCTGAAATACATTTCTGTGCATTTGTGGTTGCATAGTCTACCAATTCTCGTATAAGAACATCTAGACGTACCATTTTCGGCCGTTGATGACTAACAAAATTAGATTTCTATATATAATCGGTTTTTATTTAATAAGTTTAACACGGTTTCTAGTTTTTTGAGCTTATTTTAATTATAATTACTTTTTATGAACACTTTATTCTATAGCCTTCACACATTCATAAATAGAAAAGCGTATAAATATATGTAGGTAAATATATTATTTGTTTTAGTTTTTATTTTGGAAATTTAAGAGATACTGTATTGAACAGTCTTCGTCCAATGATAACCTAATTATGCGGCCTCAAACGCTCAATATATATAATCGTACAAGTTTAAGACAACACAAAACGTGAAGTAATCCAACCAATCTTTTGCTGTTTTTTTTTATTTGTACTCGACCCATAATAAAAACCACTTCTTTGTCGATTTATTAAAGTCACAGCGATTATTCTCACACAATTAGATATTCCAAAGACCTGTCATACAATAGTTGTCAGTTGGAAGGGCTCATAAATCTAAGGGGATTGCGACATAGCCTTTAATCTTGGACGCTATTTCTATTTGAAATAGTAATCGCCAAGCCTGCCAATTTATAGAAAATGCATAAACGGTTTCTATAAAAATAATATTTTCATTGTGCTTGACATAAAATATTTAAATTTAATTCATTAATTTTGATTTCACGTATTGTAAATAGACTACATCGTATGTCGCAACCCTTTAGAGATTCCAAACCTTAGAACCGCGCTTCATTTGTTTGGAATGCCTAATTTACTAATAAACATGTATTTGTTATTTGATTCGCATTCGCAATGACATTGACAACCACAGACAGATCACTTATTTTGATGACAACACATAAAATTACAACGTTGCCAAGGGTGGCATTCTTTCCTTTTATTTGCACATTACAGAATAGACAATTATTTGTTTATAAATGCGGTTTTAAACTTGGGTTTCATAATGAGCTCAAAGCCTTTTATAAAACGCCATTAGCGCCCTTGATTTTTGCTATAGGAATGTCTTTTTCTCCACTATTTAAGCAAAATCGGTACCTATTAATTTTTTCCGACTGTAAAGATTTTCGGAGCTGAACTTAGGATAATTTTTTTAGAAAGTGTGTTATGTTATAATTTCAGACCAAAATCAACAAGCTCGTTTTATAATTTCGCGCTCGGATTTTGTATTTATTCTGTAACACTACCTATTTTATAGCAATTTTATGCCCACCCTATTTATTTTTCTGTGAATTTTGTTTCATTTCGTAATAGAAACAACTTTCATTAGGAATAAATTTTTTGTAGAAATGTATTTTAAAAACGGACTATTTCCAACGCTACTATGAGCTTTGTCTGTGGATTCACAAACTATCTGTAGAGACGGCAACACCGAACCTAAAAGCTCGAACTGAATTCAAAATTCGCCAAATATACACAATATTTATTGTTTGCCCACAATACACATACTAGCCACTAACGATATACTGACTTTCGATTCAAATTTCGTCCAAACCGCGCAGTGACGTAATTCGGGACGAACTTTCAAGTTATTTTGACACTTTTTGATTGAATAGTGTAAAATAATTTAATAATTTATTTGTTTTTGTGTTAGTAGTGACTATATTTTCTTATATATAATAGGGAAGAACTGAATTAATATTTAAATGGCCGGGTTGCGCGGTGGAGACTTGCAAAATCCATAATGCGAAATTCAAAAATAGTGTAATGTAAGATATTTTCGAATGCCACAAAATGTGGATAAATTCTTATCATAGAAAGGACAAACTTAATTTAAACAATAATGGTTAGTAAAATGCACAAGTGTAATAGGTTTAGAGACAGTGAAAAGTTGCTAAAATATTATTTTAGCATGAAGTTGCCCTATTTACTTTGAGGAAAGTAGTAAACATAAACGCAAGAGAAGAAAACTGAATTCCACCAGGTGCATGGGGCTTTATTCAGCAAAGAAAATAGGTATTTTAAAATTTTAGCAGATAAAGCAGTAGTTTCCTGTCCCAATACAACGGTCCCTTTTCAAGAAATACTATGCAAGAGCAGGACAGGAACATATATAAGAATAAGATACATGAATAGAAAAATTAGTTTTGAATATTTTCAAAGTAAACTTGGCAAAAAAATGTTTAAATTTACCAAATAAAAAATTATTTTTTGTGTACTTGCTTTTTATAAAAAAATAATTTGTTTCTGCGTACTAGGAAAATAAATTTAAAAGGAACTACCACTCCCAGAAAGTACAAATTTCAGTCAAACTTATATTTTTAGTCCATATTTTTTATTTATCTTATCCAGGTTATGGATTTTGTCACAACATACGTAAAATTTATGAAAAAAATTAATATTTTTATTAGTATTATTTACCTTAAACCTTCATATTTGTAAACGAATATATTACTAAATAACCAATAAAGCTTAAGTAACTGCATAAAATCTAAAACCGGCGATACATCGAATTTCAAACACTATTTCCCATTTAATACTAACAATTCTGTCCCACGTGACGTCACCGTCAGTCAGCTGCATGCGCAGGAACACACCGTTATTCTGTGTATCGTGTTGTTTGCAATTTTATACATCGATCGGAAAGTAACTCTGCAATATTTATTGGTTTAGGCAACTGAACATACTTTTCGCGACTGGTGCGCCATCTGGCATAGAAAATATTGATTATCATGGTATCCAAACGTAAAAGAAGACCGTTGGGGGCAGCACCTCCCGGTGCCCTCTGAAATTTTTATGCAATGTTCAATTTTAGAAAAAACTACTTACTTTTTTCAAAAATGGTAAATACACAAGTTGTTCAGGGGCAAATGAAGAATGGCGGATGATAACATTTATACGTATATGACTTGTTTTATATTTTTTTCATTTTATTTTTTTTTGTTTATAAAAAAAAGTTATCATGCGCCAATCTACGATGCCTAAGAAGCACGGATACAAAAAAGATATTTTTTTTGGTGAGTATTAAGCCCGCAATTTGAACATTAACATTTCCAATATGGCGGACGGGTATAGAACCCTCTTATGCTCTCTTTCGTCACCTTCTTGCCCGTTGACATATATCTAGCTGCCATGTTGATGTTTCTCTTATCTACCTAAGGAATCTCTCGATCGAAGCGTCGTACTAAAATGCGACGTTGCCTTTTTCTGTGGATTTTCTGGTTACAAAATTGCTCGATGTCTGGGGAAATGTAAAAATACCTACCATTTATTTCATGTATTGCAACGTTGCCACATCTACAAATGTTTCCAGATCTGAGGAAAAATCGAAAAATTCTGCGAAGTGTCTTACTACTGTTTCCTGTCTATTTCACGTTTTTTTATTAAATAAAATCGCAACAGTTGCGACCCAATCTTCCTGTTGGTGCTTTAAATAATTTTAGTTTCATAAAAAGCATACTTTACAAATAAAACATTTTTAGTCTTACTATGTCTAAATATATTTTACTTATTTGTTTATTTTATTTTGGTTCAATGATATTTAATTCAACTTTAAAAAGTATTCAGAGATCCTAAATAAAAAAAAAAACTAGTTAATATTTTTATTGAATAACATTTTCATCTAGTCACTAAATTAACAAGCAAGTCGTAAATTATAATTCAACTTCTACTCCTTCCATTATAAGTCCTGGAAATATTTCTAGAGAGCAATGTTTTCTATTTATTGCATTATCATCATCATGTCCATTAGGAAGTCCGTTTACAATATTTTTTCCATGCTCTTTTGTAAGAGAATATCTACGTATTGCTTGGACCGAGTTTTTAAGAGATTCTCGCCTAAAATTAGTTTTTCTTAGCATTCCCTGAAAATTAAATGGAGGTTCATCATCTGAAGCATTACTGTCTCTTCTTGCAATATTCCTTAGTTCTTCAATAGGATCAACAGAGTATTTTGGTTTAACTTTAAGAGGTATAGCCTTGATATAGTCGAAATCTTTATTTGCTGGGGCTGAATTCATTGTATAGTTTTCATTTATATTTTTATATTTGGAAGATCCCTCCACTTTACGTAAATTTACCTTAAATTGATTATCTTCGAATTTAATATGTTTTTCTTTAAATTGGTCTTGTTTAATGTAATCTATTCTTTTTTCCTTCATCTTCATTGCCTCATTTATGCTATCTTTTAATTCTTTTCCATCATCTGATCCTGCAGGACTAGGAAGAGCTTCTAAATCTTCATCTGGTTCTCTAATAAAATTAATGTTAGACAAAGTTTGGTGGGAATCGATATCTTCATCTATTGATTCTTGTTTTGTTTGGGATCTTAATTCACGCCATCTATATGGACTATCCCAGGATTCATGCATGGTAGCTAGTTCTCTACAACAAAAAATATATTAAATCGTAAAAGTTATTCAACTGTTTAAATGCGGCCATTTTAATAAACGAAAATAAAATTCTTAAAATCAGTAACACGAAAATTTATTAAAAGTTATAAGTTAACACATGCTACAAGTTTTGGCTCAAAAGTCATCTTTTTGGCCTTAAAATTAAATATCTTGATCATATAGATTAGATTCAAGCAGATAATCATCACAGGTAACTTAAAATTTTTAAAAACGTTTATGAAAAATTCTTCATAAAGTTACTGAGGAAACTAATAATATTAAGAGTAAGTCATTTATTGCACTAACGTAGTATTATCCGTAAAGGAGAAAGGGAAACTCATGATCACTGTAAACTTTAAACCCTTTTAAATATATTTGCATTGTTTTTGATTTGTCTCCATATAACTGTCTGTTTTGTTGTCTTCTAGGTTTGATGCAGGCTTTTCGCAGAAATTATTTGCCTTAACAATAAATGTTATTTTCTTTTGTGGTAAAGACTTTGAATTTTCCTTTCTCCTTTAATAAATATTAACTTAATTATATAAGTGTCTTCCTATTATAGTGGTAGTTAAAAGGATAGATATAAAAAATTATCAACAAGGATATGTATTGTATTTAGTTTAGAAAAGTTGACAAGCCAACCTTTAACGAAAAAGTTGAAAATTATGAGATGCCAGTTAAGTTATTTTAGGATGAAAACTTTATTTTTAAATTAAAATAAAATACTGGTTTACTCGACTGAGGTTGGAATAAGAATGAATTAAAGTTAACAAGAATTATTCCTAATGAAATATGATATATATAGAACGTCACTATTATTTTGTATGATATGGCAAAATGTCTTTACATAACTCCTCATTCCTTAAGAGAAAACAACACGGATTTGGGGTTGTTATCTGGTTGCTTTGTGGGTTGTTTCTTCGTTTTTCTTATGTAGTACCCTGCTATACTAATGGAAAATACAATCAGGATTATTATTACCAAACTAAGTAGATTCCAAACGGCTGGATGGACTTGTTAAATAACCGTCGAGGCTAATCTAGACTGGAGTTGCATTTTTTTAATTCATTGGAGGTCAATTGCATGCAACTGTTTGAATTATTCTATATTTTCGGAGTTTCTTCTAAATTTTCCACTCGAATTTCGGCAATATAAGTGGATTTGCATTAATTATTTCTTTGGTGCTTCGGAAGGTCGAATTTTCTGTACGAATTTCGCAGCCTTTCCAGTATTTTTAGTAAAGTGTTTTGTTTTATTATTAGGATTCTCTTTTTTTCGAAAATATAATCTATTTTGATTGGTGTATTGGCAGACAAAATGAGAATAAGTTGGTAATTAATTTCTTCAATTATATTGTGAGTTAGGATTGCAGAACTGGCAAGACATCTTGGTTCTTCAGCTTTGATTAGAGGAATGATACAATTTTTATCCATTATTTCGTCATGGTTTTGGTTTCTTCATATTAGTGATCTGTCTTACCAAGTATTAGGTAGGTTTTTTTTCAGGAATTATTATGGATTTTTGGTAAGGTAGACCAATTAGGTTAAATAATTGGTTGATATAATTTATTAAAATTGGTAAATGTATGGCAAAAATTTTATTTGAGTTTTCATTACAACTTAAATACCTGTTAATTGAAAATAGTAAAATGGATTTTCAAATAGAAGAATTTTATTTTCTCCATAGAGAGATTCTAAATGATTTACTAATTTTAAATATTCATCAACTAAACAATTAATGTATGCAAAGATCCTTAATGTGCAAACATAATTGGGTTTTCTAGATTTTCTAGGACATTTATTAAATTTTGATGGTTTAGAATAACTTGATTTAATGCGTTGGCGAAAGTTATATAGTTATAAATATCTTCTGTGTAGTTATTTACTTTTGTACTCAATTCTTTTAGTTTGTTTCTGTTATATTATAATTGTCGATAAGATCTTGATTTAAAGAGGTTTGAAGTTGCAATTGATGAAGTAATGAGTTTTGATTTTTTGTAAGTGTTTTTATTTGATAAATATATTTAATTTCGCCATTCTAGGGAGCCAAAAAGCCATTTGCTTGCCGTACCTAAAAAGTCGAATAAACCTCGTTTGTTTCTATTTTAGGAGTTAAATTATTTAACTTATTAGTAGTAGTCTTAAGTAAGGTTCTCGTTAACTCGTTAACTGCAAAAATAACCAAACAATATTCATAAAAATCGAGAAGCTAAAAGAAATAAAATTAAACCTCGCCATACTATATCAAAAGTTCAACGCCATTTAGGTACCAAAATACTATTAGATAAAGACAAACAAATACCTACATGATTCAAAAATTAAAAAGTCGTCTAAAAAATTAACATTCTCAGGACCATAAGCAAAAAAACAATGCTTAAAACCATTATAATATTCCTTCTGACCTTAATCCCTATCCCCGTAATCTTTGATATTGAAATCAATGAACTTGATACACCTCTCTTACTCCTTGAATTAGGAAAAAAGAAAATAATAGAAACTAAACAAACATTTTTACATTTCATAGAGACAAAATCCCTTATTGCACAATTACGAAATATTATTTATTTTTATTATAGATTAGAAACGTTACCTAATACTATTAGTTTAGGATATAATAAACCTTTTATTAAGGATATATTCGTACATGCTTAATACTTACTTAAGGCTATTACTAATAAGTTATATAATTTAACTCCTAAAACTAGAAACGAACGTGGTTTATTTGACGGTCTAGGTGCAGCAAGCAGGGTTTTTGGCACGCTAGATCATAATGACTAAATTAAATATAATTATCAAATAGAAACACAAAAAATCAAAAGTCAGTAACTCATCAATTGTAACTTCAAACCTCTCTAAATCAAGATCTTATCAATCATTATAATAAAACATTAACAATATTACATGAAAATTAAAATTTAATTAGAAACAAACTAAATGAATTGTTATCAAAACTGGATAAATACATAAAAAATATTTAAAACTATAAAATTTTCGCAAATGCATTAAATAATCAAGTAATTCTAAACTGTCAAAAGTTAATAAATTTCCTAGATAATCTAGAAAATGCAATTATTATTGCTCATTCAGGATCTTTGCATGATGAATTGTTAAAATTAGTAAATCACTTGGCATCCATCTATGCCAAAAATAAAAATAAAATCAATTAACAGACATTCAGGTAATAATGTAAAACTCAAATATAATTTATTGTCATTTATTTACCTATTTTAATAAATGATAACTACCAAACATTTCACCTAATTGGCCTACCTTACCAAAAATCCATAATAATTTCTGAAAAACCTACCTAATACTCGGTACGACAAGTCAGCAATATGAAGAAACTCCCTGTCCAAAATTAAACGACATTTATTTATGCCAAAACCACAGAAGTACTTCTGTGCCAAAACCATGAAAATATAAAGGATGAAAATTGTATCATTCCTCTTATTAAAGCTGAAGAACCAAGATGCAATGCCAGTCCTGCAATGCTAACTCACAATACAATTGAAGAAATGAATGACCAAGTTATTCTCGTTTTGCCTGCTGCCAATATACAAATTAAAATAGAATCAAATTGCGAAAAAAAGGGAATCCTAATAAATAAACACATCTTAAAAAAATACCCAATGGCTGCGAAATTCGTACAGAAAATTCAACCTTCCGAAGCACTGAATAAATAATTAATGCAAATTGCCAAAATTCAAGTGGAATCTTAGAAGAAACTCGGAAAATACAGAAGAACCCATATATTTGCATGCAATTGACTTCCAAACAATTAAAGAAATGCAATATTGATTAACAAGTCCATCCAACCGCTTGGAATATACTTAATTTGGTAATAATAATCCTGATTGTACTTCCCGTTGGTATAACATGGTACTACATAAGAAAACGAAAAACCAACCATTTTAGATAATGCTTGTTAACATATAATTCATTCTTGTTTTAACCTCGGTCGAGTAAAATAGTATTTTATTGTTATTTAAAATAAAGTCTTGTTTTTAAAAAAAAAGTTTTAATTCTAAAATAACTTAAATTGAACGGGCTACACTTATAAACCAATTTGGATTTTATATCAAATCAAATAAATTAAGCTTTTTAGAGTTGTTTTCTTTATAGAGTATACTTAGTATAATAGACTTAATCATAAAAATATGAATATTTTCCTGTTTATATAATTTGTGAGAGGTGCATAAAACAATAATTACGAATATTTTTCTTGTTTATTTTCAAACCATATCGCATTTAATAAGTTTTAGAACAAAAAATACAACTTAAGGTCAACACAACTTACATTTTGAAAACAAGCACTGACATAAAACAAGTTAGGAAAGTAATTTTAAAAAACCGACGTCAAAATCATACAGATTTCATCACTAGATCTCAAGCAAATGAGGTACCCCCTTTCTAACAAAACAATAATCATAGAAATCGGAAAAAGTGGTAAAGAATTATGGCTTGACATTCATAAAAAAATGAAGATTTTGAGGATTTTATTATTGACCCAATTGTTAAATCTTGACCAAATATATGTATATAAGACTAGCCCTGAAGTACCGCCTTTCTAACAAAAAAAAATCATTGAAATCTGACAACGTGTTAAAGAATTATCGCCGAACATACATAAAAAATTAAGAGTTTGAGGATTTTCTCATGGACGCAATTATTGAGCCTTGATTAAATATATATGAAACCACCCTCGAAGAACCCCCTTTCTAACAAAAAATGAATTATTGAAATTGGTTAAAGTGGCAAACCATTATCGCTGAATATACTTAAAAATATATATTCCGGCGAATTGAAGTCGGTTAACAATAAAAAATGGCTGGAGTACTATAACCCCGAACATATCGTATTTTTATTCACTCAAGCATGCCCTGCAAGTATCTATCTTGTGTTCATTTCCACTGGAAGTGTAGAAATTGTTTATCGGACTTTAAATCAGTGGTCGGATCAGATCCCATGCACAAGTCTGAAAAAAGTAGGACTCTGAAATAGTTTTTTTTATGCGTAATTTGCCTTACAAACCGTTTATACCGGATATGTTGATTAGGTTAAAAAATACCACCATCGGCCAACGTTGTACTCCTTGCTTCATTGTACTTCTGGTACAACTGGTCTACCAGATCAACTCCAATTTGTGTGGTTACAATCGGTTAGTATTACGGGTTTGTTGATATCACCTGTTTTCTCATCGATTGCATAATCGAAATGCATGAACGACAACAAAATCACAGACCTATTTTTTGGAAAGTTGGATACCATGGTAAAATCATCATGAAAACCAAACACAGAGGACTTTTCTTGTCCGTTCTCATTTTTATTTTTTCGCATAGTCCCTGTGTAGGTTAGTTGTTTTTCTTGCAACAATTTTTTCACCAACAACAAGCTGGTAAACCAGTTATCCCCTGTGATATAATGATTTGTGCCTACCACTGGATGTACTAATCTGAGTACTTAGTCTTCGGCGGAATTACTTAGTTAATACGGACCCCCTGGTTGTGTTCCAATGTAGGTTTCCAAGTTGAACGTGTATGATGTCTTTGCATGGACCAAAACAAACATCTTAATGCCCTATTGGTAGGCTCGATGGAATGTACTGTTTAACTCCACAGTGTCCTCTACAAGCCAGCATGTGTTCGTCCACGGTAAGGTACTGACAGGCAATACAATTATTTTGGAAATTTGGTGAGAGGGTTCTCGAAAGGGGACCAACTTATCAATTTCCCTTCTTTCATCTTTCGTTCTTCCGTTATCAAACCTCAAATACCTTACCAGAAATCTTACTCATCGCCAGATAAACTGCTACTTCTTTTAGAATTACCCCAAATGTTTCGAAAGTTTTTTCGTGAACTTCTGAAAGTTCCAATCATAATAAAAAATCCAATGGAACATGAAATTTCTATTTTATCATTTTGCCTAGCGTCTCGGATTGTTCAAATTTGTTTATAATTTTTTTCAATATATACGTTGGTAAAAACAGTAATAATTGCTATGACTGTATCATTTATAAGTATCTTTAGGCAATCAATTTTACTTCTAGTGTTTCGTGCATTACCTCCTGTTCCGGGTAACAATTTTATTACGTTTTGAGATCGGGTACGAACTTGAGTTTTAGGTCTATCCTTTTTCCATTTGGTAATCTTGTCTTTCTCTCAATAAAAATGTTCAGAGCCATTTTCATCCACTTCTTCCAAGTCAGAGTCTCTTTCAAAATCACCTTTTACCTCTAATATTTCTTGCAGAGATTCTTTGCTGTTGGTCATTTTCCACAGTCACGTCCTCCTCTGCTTCATCCGAGTCTTCGTCGTCGATTGGGCTCTCATCCCATTTCACTATTTCATTCAAACACTGCATCCATATTTAAGAACTATTGCTTTTCTCTAAAAGCCTTCTTTTCAAATCGCACATTCTGTTTTTATGGTTTTTCCTATAATTCATTCAGCTGTTATATACATACTAATAATTGAATGATTAACTTTTCAAAAAATGTTACACAGTAAGGAGCGCGGGCTACAATTGTAAACCGGTCAACTTTAAGCAGCAATAACAACAACTACCATACGTTTCAAGCAATGAAAACATACTAATTGGGTTAAGTTAGGTGGAGCGAATAATAATTATTAACAGTTACTGATAGTGGCGAACGCACCTGCATGTTTTTTTTTAAGAATTATAACTGTTCGAAGATCGCGCGCCTAACAAGGGTTGAGTACCACTTTGTTAGAGAAACACTCAGGTAATTAAGCTCGATTAGTTTTCTCGGTACCAGCAAAAGTTTATAAAGTTTTGAAGGTACCTATGATGATTATCTACTTGATCCTAATCTGTATAAGTAGGATATTTAGTTTTAAGGCCTGAAGATGGCTCTTTAGTCGAAACCGGTAGTTTGTACTAACTTATAATTTTTATTGTATACGAAGGTGTAAGGAAAGGTTTTATTTCTAATAAAGTTAATTTATTGGCGACCGGTTTCGAAGTGATTACTTTATCATCAAACACACCTAAATGGAAAGTCATGGAGTCAATGTATTAAAAGGAAAAAATTATTTATTACAAAAATTAAAATTCAACATAAAAATTAAAACAATGAATAATAATTCGAGTTACCATGACATATACATTATGGATAAGCCATGAAATTTTAACATACAAATATAAAACGTCACCAAACTAGAGGTGCCTACTTAAGATTCGAGGAACCAAAACCAATGTTTGAATTTACATAAAACAATAACAGAATAAGTTACTAACAAACATTTTAAAGTCAGGACTGGAGAATTTGAAAATGGAGTAATAATAATGAATTAATCTAAAATTAATGACCTACCATCTATTAGATAAGTTATTAATAAGTTAACAACTAGAAAATAGGTATCTGAAATCTAGTGAACATATTTAGGGGAGGACGGGGTTGAAAGTTCCGATTTTCATTGAACTAGTAAAAAATATATCGAAACGATGTGCAATCTCTGTAACTTTAGCAGTAATAAAACATACATTATCATAGTATCAGACTATATAATAACTTGCGGGGAATTATTAATAGCTCATCTTACAGAACAATTTTATCTCGACAACTCGGTGCGGCACAACCTGCCCCGTCGAGGGGCTGGTTGTTCCGTCATAGGGGCAGATTGTTCCCCTCACATTTGTATTACTTTTTGTTCGAATAACGTATAAAATAATGAACAAGACAACTGGTTTTTCGAAATCATTTATTATTTCTCAACTTCAGAAATAAAACAAAACACAAAAGCAATCGTTAAAAAAATCCTATATACTAATAATACCACAAAAAAACATGATTATTCATCATTCTCATCATCTGAATTGCAATTGGGGCAAATATAAACTTCAACGTCATCTCTTTCTAAGCAATTTAAGTGAGCCCAATTTTTGCACATAATGCATTCAATTCACTTCTCTCTGGGTTTCGAATTTGAATAGGAATCGTAGCGCAAATTAAACAATACCATTCTAAATCATCTTTTTCATTATCACTTTCATCGCTTTCTTGAAGAACTCGCCTTTTCACTTCGCTTTTCCGTTTTTCCTGTATTCTGCCTTTTCCTGAGCTTTTTCCCTTGCCTTTTCCAGTTCCGTTTCCTTTGTTTTCCTTATTCTGATCTTCATCTATTTTTCTTTTCTTATTAGCCTGTTCTTCTGCCAATGCATTTTTCTCGGGTGTGTCTGTAAGAACAGCCGTTTTTCTTTTGCGTCGCCTAGAAGTAGTCGACAATCTTGGTGGTGCTTTCGGGACCGGCTTGACTAATTCTGGAGAAAATGTTACATCATCTACTGTTGTTGGTATTGTTTGCGGTTCTGGTTCCATCGATAACTTGTTATTAGATGGTTCTGGAAACGATACGGACTGTCGCACAATGTGTTGTGAATTTTCAATATTAGAGGGCCCAGGCTGATCATTCAGCTCTGTTTCCTGATGAAAGTCAGCATTAGGCATTGGCCTATCCGTCACAAAAGATGGGGCGAAGTCTTCGTCCGTGAATATGTTAGGGTCGAAGGGGCATACTCCTGCCTTCTTAAATGAGTTTATGATATTGGTAGGAGTTGCTGCTAAAGGCCAAGCATACTTCAGAATTCCTGGTAATTCATATATAGACATCGTCTTTCCTGGATTGTTCCGGAGCCAGTTGTCTTGAGCTTTGGCACAGTATGTCTTCAACGGCCCATTTACACCAACATCAAGTGGCTGAAGACGATGTGTCCAATGTGGAGGAAATGATAACATGATAACTGAACTAGCTTTTGCTTTTTCGACCACACCAATGTCGATATGAGATTGATGGTTATCCAACAGCAACAACACGGGTTCCTCTGGGGTTGGTTTTGGTATATTTTATGAAGTGATCCATATAAAGAAGAAATTCAGTAGCAGTCATCCACCCTGAGCTATTTCCTGCCCCAATTGACTCAGGAGGACCATCACGTAGAAATAGTTCTTTGTATTTCAACCGCGGAAAAATAAACATCGGCGGTATCGTGTTACCCGCTGCATTGGCTGCTAATTCGACGGTAACCAAGGTACCGCGCTCTGCAGAAACAATAGCACCCACTTGCTTCATACCTTTCTGGGCTACAATTTTTTTGGGCTTCAACACCGTCGTTACCCCTGTCTCATCTAAGTTCCAAATTCTAGAGGGGGGTAAACTATATCTGAGAAGAGAGAAGTTTCGTAAAAAACTCGTTCACATTGTTCCTATTGAACGAAGATGCGCGGCCTGCGCTTGTTGCTTCGGGAGTTCTTATAGCCAGTGATGGGTTCCTTTTCAAGAAACCGGTGAACCAATCAGCTCCTGCTTTATGGTTTTTATGCCATGGAGCTGGAATATGTGGCATGCTAAATTTTATGGCACAATCGTAAGCTAACTTTCGCACTTCGTCTGGCAAGAGACCGAAGTAGATTGAGGCACATTTTAGAAGATAATCTGCCATTATCTGTTCATGCTCCCGAGTAAACACCAGTCTAGGTTTGTAACCCACTGAAGGCACCTCACCGGCTCTCAACTTTTTGATAAATCGAAATAATGTCATGTGGCAGATTTCGACTTCTCTTGCAACTGTTTTGATTTTTTTACCATCTTTAATAACAGCATCAGCTGCTCTGCGTAGGAGTTCCTCAGAAGTTTTACCTCGTTCAGTTTTTCTCTTATACGTACGCATCCTGAAATTGAAAAAATTGCATATAATTTATTTATCGGGGTAAGTTGTTCCGAGGCACAACTAGCCCCAAAGTAAAGGAACTACCAACCCCACATTCCATTTTCGAATATCATTCAAATTTATTTTCAATAGTCGAAATAAGTCTAATAACGATAATGACATAAGATTCCTGAATATTTTTACATCAATTTAGTTCAAGTTGCAAATCATTATCTTCAAAATTGATCGAAATAGACCCAAAAGTTTAATCACAAATATATTTACTTACGTGTCAATCGACGATCTCTATTCACACACCTAACACACCGCCACCTTGAATGCAACTAAAAGGACAGCCGAGAGTGCGCGATCACTCGGCAACTTGTACCGTACTTCAAACGTATCGCTATCTCTTTTCTGCTCGCACGTATACTCATCGGAACAATCAACCCCCGGAACTTTCAGCCCCATCTTCCCCTACTTAAAGAAATTAAAGAAATCTGTTATAAACCTTTTAGGTTATTGCTTAAAATCATCAAAATTTATTGCTGTTATGTTGCCTACCCTGAGTTTCAATTACACATCTGCAAATGTCATTTTGTTTTTGGGTTTGATAGTATTGGTAGGGAGTGAGGAACACTTTTAGGTGTGCTATTTGCGAAAGGTAAAATTATAAATATTTCGTTCATCATTACTTTGTAGAACATAAAAATAGTTTACTGTACAGCGATGGAGCCCTCGACGATGACGTTTTAAAAAAATTATGTTTAAAAAATGCTTCCATAGAACCGCAAAATTAAAACTTTTAATTATTTTTTACAACAGTTAGTAGAAAAAAGTTTGATACGTGAGCGCTTGTGTAAAGCAGCTTAGGCGAGAAAAATGGATTGTCGCTAACTTCTAAGTTTTACCGTGTTAAATAACAAACTGTAAATCCCAAAATTATTCTTCTTGAAGGGTCCCTTGAGGATGCGTCTGGTCAGAAGTCACAACCGTGTTTTTTTCTGCGCATCGTTGTTTTAGAAGACCGCGTGTTGATATGATTGTTGGATATTTCGTTGCTAAAAGTTGATTTTGCACTGCCTAGTATCGGTCAGAGTAATTTTCGATGAATAACATAGGACAAAAACTTAGAAGATCAAAGACGCGATTAATATCAAATACAACGCATACAGAGTGGCCCTTTGACTGAGTTAGCTAATTAATTAAGTAAATTAAATATATAATATAAATAAATAAATAAATTAGTATGGAAATTATGACACCATTCTTAAGTAACATAAATTCAGAAAAACGGTAATATACCATTTTAACAAAATAAAAATATTAAACTATATTAAAATACACACAAAACAAAGTTTGCTGCCACCAGAGATAACAGGAGATGTAACCATTCATTAATAAAATATTATATTCACGATGCTAAGATTAATTCGACAGTCAATAAATAAGCTTCAGTTGCTGGTCCGCGGTGAAGAAGCGTGAGATGAGAGGTAAGAGAGGGATTAAAGAGAAGGTTTTTACGGCGATACAATTTTTTTTATAAATGAATAAATGTGTGCGCTCATAATGAGCAACGTAGAAATCCATGCCGGTGTAAGCCCTGTTGCCACATGCAATTTAATATTAACTAGATATTGGAATTTATTGAAAATTATTCCAAATAATTAGTGAAATTACATCTTAATAAGTTTAATTTGCTATAACTAATGATTAATAATTTTTTGAGTTCAGTTTCGATAAAATAGGTTGAATTATTTTAGCTTTTTTAATATATTATGTTAATAATTTTGTAAACAAAACGAGAATTATGAAATAGGCATATGACCACAGCGGATATCATACCCTCCTGTGTCCCTTAGATTATGTCTTATTCACTGCAGCACGATATTTGTTAGTAGGTACATCTCCTGTTATCTTTGGCTGCTACCTTCTTAAAATTCGTCTCACAGTACGTTTTTGCTTGTCACCGCTAGATCGGTTTTAGCTAAGTATTTTAATCGTCTACGGGGTATGAATTAACGACATATTTATAACTTAGCCTTGTGCAAATGTGTACCAAAACAGTTTCACTGGCTCTCTACTAGATAGAATTGATGACGGTTATTTAAAGTAACGATGATATATGGTCATCGTTGTAGCCAACCCAACATTTGTAAGAGAAAAATAAGAAAAATGTTTGAAAAATTATTAAGGTCATTTCGGTAGGCGCGACAGATGACAACAGATGCGACAGACGTCAACAGATGCGACCAAGAACGGTTTCTTCACGTCTGAAACACATACAATTATATGAAACACATTTCGCACGGCGCGACACTTCTTGACGACACTTCTTGACGACACTTTGAATCGGTCTCCGGGCTAGGCATTTTCTGTGTGTCACACTCGAGGTCACATTGAATGTATTTGGAGGTGATTAATCCATATTTTATAAAATTGGTCGTTGGAAAGTTCTTTCGATCTAGGCAGCGTTGCCAGATGCCGGAATAGTATGGGTGAAAAAAAAAATACCGTAGATCTGAACAGTAGATTTTAATACAGGGGGAAATAATTATAATTTGCAGTGTAGTAAATAAAAAAAAAACAAGTATATAAAAAACCAAAAATAAACATTTTTCTACCCAAATTGGAAAGTAAACAAAGAATAAAAACAAATATTAACATTTTTAATATATACTTAACCTACGGAAACAAAAAAAAAACAATTAAAAATAATAAGTACCTACTTCTTTTAGATCAGTCTGAATCAGATAATACAAAATCGTTGTATTTGGCATGCATGTTCTTTTTATGATGTTCTATTAATTCTTTGCTTCATTTTAAATAAAAATAAACCTACAATAATGGCTGCTTATTACGCTGCTTTTACTCCAGAAAATTTCCTAGAGATTTTTTTTTTTACTACTTGCTGAAGAATGAGGCAAACTTAATAAATTAAGAACAAAATTTGCTAGAGACAACAACAGTGGATCTACTTAAAAACAGTAGGTCTGGAAACGCTGATCGTTCCCTCGAATGGTTTGTCTGCGGGTGTCGGGCTACCTGTCTCCTTGCTTCCCAAATGTACGGAGCGTAACATTCATGTATCTGTCGTCCTTGGGAACGCCTCGGTGGTCTCCTATCCCCTGTCGTGCCTACCGAAATGGTACCTTTAGATTTGAAAGTCCCGCGCTCTTTTCGCGGATGAGTATATAAAAATAATAAACACCAAACAAGAAAATATGATTATATTTTATCGAAATTGAACCCGGCAACTAAAAGAAAAAATTATGTTGTAGGTAGCTGTGGTGATATGTATTGAATAATATGCACCTTCTAGAACAATAGACTTACGAGGTGTGTCAAGTGATGTCAAGAGTTTGGTAATAGTTGTCATAACTTAAAATAAACGAAAATTATATTCGACGTTTTTATAATTGAATAATAATTACAGTAACGGAAATAATGTTGGAAGATGGTTGACATAATAGAGGAGAAAAGGAGAGGGGTAGACTTTAAATTATGTGCAAATCCAGGCAAAATTCCTTTTTTTTTCCCAGAAGTATTAAAATAATGGTAAGTAAAAGTAAGTAAATGAAAAAATTCATAAGAAGAGCCGAAAAAGTTGGAGTACTTTTAAATTAAATTTAATATACAGTATGGTTCAAATGAAAGGAATAAATTCATTATCATGGAAGTAGCTGGTTTTTCGAAAAAATGCTCGGACAGGTTAATTTTGTTTAATCAAAGCGCAATTTTTTAAATAGAATTCAATTTTCCCCCACTTCCCATTTTTGGGCAGTGACGTAATTGACAATTTTTTTAAATAGTAACCTCAATTTTTTTTTCTTGATTTTGATAGATCTTGCGATTTCCTACTCGGAAACATAATATTTGAAATATCTTACACAACAATTTTTTTGAATAGAAGACATTTAAGGATCAGACACATAAACTTTATTTTATTTTGAGAACACAATAAATGAATGAAAGATAATTATTTGTAATTAAATGCTTAATCTATCAAAATAATAATAAAAATAATAATAATAAAAAGAATTTGTGAAATTGTCATGAAATTCTTTTTATTATTATTATTATTATTATTATTATTTTTTTTTAGATTAAGCACATAATTACAAATAATTATCTTTTATTCATTTATTGTGTTTCAAAATGTCAGAAATTTCAAATATTATGTTTCAGAGTAGGAAATTGCAAGATCTATCAAAATCAGGAAAAAAAAATTGGGGTTGCTATTTAAAAAAATTGTCAATGATGTCACTGCCCAAAAATAGGAAGTGGGGGAAAATTGAATTTTATTTAAAAAATTGCGCTTTAAGTAAACAAAATTGACCTGTCCGAGCATTTTTTCGAAAAACCAACTACTTCCATTATAATGAATTTATTCCTTTCATTTGAACCATACTGTATATAGCGAGCATGTGGGACCAGATTTTAAATTTTTTTAAATTTACAGATTTTCGAAGTTATTTGTAGGAATTTATGTATGCAAAATTTCAAATGGAAGTCGTGTTCAGTATCTAACAGTGTGAAGCAAAATGGGACAAGCCCGTGGCATTAATATGTAGACAAACTTTGAAATTACGAAAGGTGCTACTGATATATTAACATGGGCGAGTATACAGTTGTCCCCCTAGGCTGGAATCGTATAGAAAACTTTCTTATTATTAATTTTACGAAAAAAAGTTACTCTTCATAAAAAGTTCTGTATTATCTAAAACCTAGAATATATACAGTCATCAAATATCACATTATTTCAGTGGTATACGAGGTTTGTCAAAAAATATGAGTTTTACTCAAGAGTAAAGTTCCTTTATTCATTATACGACTGATAAAATTTGATATCTGATGGTTGTATTTTAGGTTTTAGACCATGCTCGACTTTTTATGAAGAATAACGTTTTTCCCAATATTAGTAATAAAAAATATTTTCATATGCCGTCAATTTACGTAGACAGTTGGTGGCATAGGAAAGCTTTTTTATTACTAATTTTAGGAAAAATTTTTTTTTTTTATAAAAAGTCGAGCATGGTCTAAAACCTAAAATACAACCATCAAATATCAAATTTTATCAGTTGTACAAAGAATAAAGGTACTTTACTCTTGAGTAAAACTCATATTTTTTGACAAACCTCGTATATGACTGAAAAAATTTGATATTTGATGACTGTGTTCTAGGTTTTAGATAATGCAGAACTTTTTATAATGAATAACTTTTTTTTCCTAAAATTAGTAATAAAAAAGTTGTTCGGGGGGTGGCTGGCTCAGTGGTAGAGTCTCTGCCTGTGGATCCAAGGGTCCCAGATTCGAATCCCACCGTTGGCCGGGATTTTTTTAATTAATTTAATTAATTAAAATTAATTCTGATGCCTTGGTAGGATTCCCCACTCGACCATTCACTGTTGGGTTCTAATTAACAGTGCTGTTCCTAAAGTGGCACTGGGAAACAGTAACAAAGCCTACACAGAAGACGAGGCGAAATAACCTTAGCAGTTGAAGCCGATGACACACGAAAAAAAAAAGTTTTTCATTTGATTCCAACCTAGGGGGACATATTGTACATATACACCAGTTTGGTCCCTGATGTCTACCTTAATATCTTATCTTTGTTTCTAAAGAATAAACTAACGATAGGGTTTTAAAACTTAGGGTCAAATTTCGTTAAGCCGAAATCCGTTACGTAAAAATTGTTGCCATGGCAACCGTTGCCATGGGAGCGCTTGATATAACAATGACTAAACAAAAAATCAAATCCCGTAGTGAGGAAATTTAGCTATAATCAGTTACGGAGAAACTGTTGCCCTAGAGGCACTTGTCATGGTAACGACTAAACAGAACCCACAACCCGTGTTAAGGAAATGGATAGTTGGCAAGTTACAATTCATTTAATTTTTACTTGAGTTTAGCTGAAATCGGTTACAGAGAACCCGTTGCCAAAGGAATACTTGTCGTGATGTCAAATAAACAAAAACCTAAATCCGGTGGTGAGGAAATGCGCAGTTGCCACTTATATTTATTTTAACTCTTAACATAAATCCTAATCTAAACTAAAGTGAAAATGAAACATCTATGACTGAACAAATAAGCATTTTCTCACTAAGGGATTTGTTTCGCCATTAGCATGACAAGCGTTTCCATGGCAATAGTTTTTCCATCAGATCACGCTACGCTTCTCCCACCCACCTCCTAACAAGTACAGAGGATAGAGAGATAAGCGAGCGCACTCGGCAGACGTTTCGAAATTCGCGCGCGCCAATTTTGAAACGTCGGCCGGGCGTGCCGTGTTTCCACCTATAACATAAGATCACGCTACGCTCGTTCCACCCACCTACTAACCACTACTTGATAACTACGCATTTCCTCACCACGAGATTTGGGTTTTTGTTTAGTCGTTAGCATAACAAGCGTGTCCGTGGCAATATTTTATCCATTACTGATTTCGGCTAAACTAAACTAAAAATTAAATGATCTATAACATGGAAACAGTTTCTTTATAACTGATTTTGACTTAACTAAAATGAACATTAAATAATCTAAAACTTGACAAATACGCATTTCCTCACTACGAGATTTGGGGTTTTGTTTAGTCGTGAACATGACAAGCGTTTCCATGGCAAAAGTTTTTTTATAACTGATTTTGGCTAAACTAAAGTGAACATGAAATGATATATAACTTGGCAACTACGCATTTTCTCGGTGGCCGGACAAATGCGCCCCCCCCCCCCAATTGAGACTCTATTGATTTGTCAAATATGTATAAAATTTAAGTGACACAGTTGCGACCCTACCCCTATTAATCCCAAACAAATGTCGAATATTGAAAGTAGATTTTTTGGTTTACTGATATATACACGGTGTTTCAGAGTTAAAAGTACATACGTTAACTGTAAGTGTAAGACATTTGGATGATTTAAAATCACCCATTAATAATGGATCTATAATGATCCATTACCTAGAATGAATTGCGAACAAAATCTACTCAGTACAGCCGAAACAATATTTATCGCAATTATATTCGTTTCATATAGACATAGGAAACAACTGCACCGAAACGGAAATAGTTCCTGTAATGTTTGCGCTACTGCAAAACAAGCAGAAGAAAAGCTATATTAGATTGTGTGAAATAATAAAAGAAAAACTTCTTAGGTTATCGCCAAAAAGAGTAAAAATTGACTCTGAAATGGCTGCAATACCAACTTTAAGAAGCACATTTTCAAACATTAAAATTAGTGGTTGCAACTTCCATTGATATGTGAAACATCTTTGGTCAAAAGCATCGAATAAACAACTCCGTAGAAGGCTGGAATCACAGATGAAATATGGCTATTAAAAACTCTCACCCACATTTTATACAATTAATGAAGCGCCTAACAGACGAGTCCATCTATTCGGATTTATTATCGATAAGGAAAACATCAAATTTGGAGGGAAAGCGAATAAAAGACGTACATTCAATTAGATAAGCGCACTGATAAGATAATGAACGGGTATGGGGAAACATGATCTTTTAAAATATTTGAAAACTCTTACCTTAACAAAAAAAAAAAAACAAAAAAACAAAAAGAAACAAAACAAAAAACAAAATCTTATAAACCCGCCGGCATATCTATGTCGACAGTCCTTAGCCTGTAAAAAGTATGAAGGAAAGTTATAAATGTCAGTAAACCAAACAAAAATTTTTATTTTATTCTGTCCAGCAAATCTACTTATAGTTTTTTTTAAAGATAAGTTTTGCTTTTGCACAATTAAATATCAGTATTACTAATAAATATATTCATGATTTGCTTCCGGGAAATGGATGCATTATTAGTAGGCATTAGCAGGTAACCCATTAATAGAAGGTCGCAACTGTCTCACTTACATTTTATCATTATTCGAAAAATCAAGAGAGGGTCATAAATGTATCGAGGGCACAAATGTACGGGGAGCATCTATTCCGGATTTATTTTCTCACCACGATATGAGGGTTTTTGTTTAGCGTTACCCTAACTGATCTATAACTTGGCAACTACGTATTTTCCCACCACCACGAGATATGGGTTTTTGTTTAGTCGGTAACATGACAAGCGTGCCCATGGCAACATTTTTTGCATGACAGATTTCAGCTAAATAAAATTAAACAAAAACCGTAATCATCTACAACTTGGCAACTACGCATTTCTTTACCATGGGATTAGGTTTTTGTTTACTTATAGCCATCACAATTGTTATCATGACAACAGTTTCTGCATAACAGATTTCGACTAAACGAAAGTTGGCTCAAAACTTATTCTAAAGAAATCCATGTTCGCAATGCAATATGAAAATTTATCTATAAAAGTAAGAGAAAAACGACGGTTGTCTAGTTCAATCTGGTGTAGGGAGGTAATTATGAAACTATTGTTCTGATTGAGTTTATTCTATTTTCTCTAAAGCATACTATCAATTAGGGTCTGATTATAATTACGGCTGTCAGCAATTTATTTAATTACATTAATTTCTTTATTAAAATTAGTGGGACTTTTAAAAGACGTTCTAACAGTTAAATGCAGTTAACTTATATGAAGCTGAATGATTAAATAAAATAGGTTTTTTGAAGATAATAAATTAAAACTTCTAATCATTGCAATGACAAATAGTCAAATCAAAAAGTTTATAGATTTGCTGTTTTCAATCTATAAAGTAAATTTGATATTTTTTTGTATGTTGTTGATGAAATTTAAGAAGTTTTAACTTATCTAGATAAACAGTCCAAAGTATCACAATGCTATAATAGAATTTAATAGCTGTACAAAATTTATTATTATTCAAGATACTATGCTTGTCGAAATTATGCAAGTATAGGTGATAGGGCTAAACCCATAGCTAATCCCGTTTATTTATGTAAATAGATCATTGTTGAAAGAAAAGAAATTTTTTTCAAGACAAGCAAGTATAAAGGTTCAATTAGTTTATCATCTGGCAAAGTAGAGTTAGGCAAGTGGGATTTATTGTATTTTAAGACTTCTGGAATAGGTTCAGCTAGTAAAAAATTTGATATATCTAACGAAATTAAGTAATCTGTGTCATTCACCTGAACACTCTAATTTTCTTTGTCAATTTTACACTGTTCTTTATTGTATGAACAAAATGATATGTGTAATGTTCCATGATTATTTGATTAATTGATTTAGATATGTAATAAATTAAAGAGTTAACTGGTCTAGTAGGTATTTCATCAAAAACATCTGACTTGTAAAGACTTATAAAGTTGGAGGATAAGTTTATGCTCAGGTTTAAATTTATTGAATAGGGTGGATGTTATTAAACTGTTACTATTTTTTAGAAAATGTTCTTAAATTTGGTAGTATATTTATTTAACTGGTTGTTGATTCTTACAAAGTCATTGGTGTTCAAAAAATTGTAAACCCTTGATGGATAATCAAATCTACTCAGCACAGTGAGACAGTTGCCTTTGTCGGCTTTAGTTATTATTAGATTGTTGTTTATGGTTTTTCTAGAAATGTTTTTATTAATTTATCATAATAGCCTATATCCAAGTATTAGTGGACACAGAAGTATTTTCTTTTTTTTTAAGTAGAAAAAATACATCATTTTAGGCAAGTTTTAACTAATTAATATTAATTATTTGATAAGAATTATAATTTATAATCACTGGATTTAACTAAATGCCTTTTCTAAGTAACTCAACTTTTTCATCTTTAAAAACACTGTCAGAATAATTTAAAGAAGGAGTGTGGATTAATTTTGTGGTTATATTCAGATTGTGTATCATTATTATGTTTACTAGTCCTAAGAAATTGAAATTTCTTGTTTAGTGTTCCCATCTTATTAGTATATTGGGAATGTTCTAAAGTGTCTAATTCATGTAAAAAGTTATCCAACATAATAAAAGGCCATACTTTTTCAGTATATCGTAAAAAGACCGTATATCTTTGTGGTACAATTTCCTATATTGTATTCTGATGATGAAGTAATCACTTCGAAACCGGTCGCCAATAAATTGACTTTGTGAGAAATAAAGAACCTTTCTTTACACCTCCGTAATCAATCCCAACCACTCACATATGGCTACCCTCACCCCTAATTATAATTTTTAATAAATTTTTATGTGATGTTGATTTTAAGAATTTTATTTCGGTTTAAAGAAAATATTCTTAAATTGTTAATTCATATATTTGTTTAAACAACAGTTTAACTATGATTTATTCAAATTTAAAGAAATACGAAGTCTGCCAAAAAGGAAAACACCTACACAAAGGGCACAGTTTGTACTAAATTTCAAATAACATTGTCCTGACTAATTTTTTTTACCTATTTATTATGTACCTACATAATATCAACTGGATACACTAACAAGAATATTGTGAATTTACTCCGTATACTTATATCTTTTATGTCGTATTGTGGGATTCAAGCTACGCTACTGATTATTCAGGATAATGACAGCCGATAAAAGTGTCATATATTATTATTATTAAATTTCATGTACAAATTAAGACGTTATTTTTGTATTTGCAATTTCCTATTAAAAGTTATTATTAAAGATGTTTAGACTTTTTATCAATCTACACCAGTGAATTTCCTATAGCATGTCTCTTAAAAGTTGAAAGCCAACCTTTCAATTCAATTACAATCTAACAAACTTTCTGTTAATATTGTATGACTTGAAATTCTAGAATGGATAAATATAATATTATCCAATTATATTTCACTTTTAGTACAGTGGTGGTAAAAATATATGACCAGGGTATAGAGAGGCAAGGCGAAAGAAATTATGCTGGATGCGTAAGAATTATTTGATTTATTTTTAGTACCGTAATCTACATAAGTAATAAATTATGCAATATGTTAACTTTTTAAACCTAAATACAGAAAACGGTATAGAAAACCAATGCTATTGACACATCAGAGCTATTGAATATATATATATATATATATATATATATATATATATATATATATATATATATATATATATATATATATATATATATATATATTTATTTATAGGCCTTGGTGGCATCCCTCCATGTTAAAATTGCGTCTGCCGTGGCATCCACGTCCTCGTGGCATCCGATATACAGATGCCACGAGGACTTTCGATAAAACTCATCGCAAATGAAAGGATCCCACCCCTACTAACTCTCAGCAAAATATTGGCGGGATGCCAAAACAGCCTATTTTTGTATGTTTTTAAACATGGTAGTTTGAGCAATGACCGCAACTGCCGCCACATTCGTGTGCTGTATATTCTGACATATATTTAAAGGTGGTAATGACATCCAATGATATACATATTCATTTTGAGTATCTGGTGGCCTCTGTATATTCCCTTTTCGGTTTGATGGCATCCATTTCGTTGTTGCCAGATCTTATATTGGTTTATAACTCAGCCTTTTCATTTTTATAGATTTTGTTTCATACTTTCACCAGGATAAGGCTCCCTTTCGATTTACTTCCGAGAAAATAACACGTGTTTTTAAAGCTATTTTTATTATATCTTTTGAAATATACTGGTTAAATTAGGTGCACTTATTCTGTCACTTTTTAAACTGTAATCTGTGAGGAACAGTTTTGTTTTGTATAAAAATTTGCACAGATTTGTCTGCCAATGTTTATCAAATTAAAACGCTTTTAATCGTATGAGGCATAAGCTTGGAGAAATTAGCGGACAAACTAGGCGGTGATGCTTGAAAATTTCGATATTGTTATTTGATGAAATCTTTAGTTAAGATGGACTTTAGTGTCATGAAAGTTAAAAAATAAATAAAAATTATTATTTTTATTGAAAAAATCATTAATTCAATTTAAAACAAAATATAATTTTTATACCAAATATTCAATAGGTTTTTGTTAACCGATTAAACGAAACATTAAGACTAACTAATGATTCAAAATATATATATTTTTCTTTTAAAGTCAGGTTTTTTTGCCGCCAAACAACTATGGGAGCAAAGAGGGGAAAAACACATTTAGCCCAAGATTACAAATACAATTCTTATACTACCAATTCAGTATACTACATTCAATCAATTAAATCAAAATCATTAAATAGCAAGAACTTCAACATATAGTGTTTAGGTCTTTAAATTCATTCGTATCCGCCGATAAATATTATTCCATCAACTTTCCGTTTGAATTAACTTATTACCTGGAACATTACATAGTAAGTCCGATTTTTCTGCCTAGGCAGTAAAAATACATCTTTTTAAGTCTTTAAAGTGTCAATTAAAAGCCGCTTTGGGTACAAGAAACCAAGTTTTTTTTTTTATTCGAAAAATGACTAACTTTTAGTATCTATACAAACGACGTGGAATCATTAGTTTTTCTACGAATTCCTTTCAAAACTAAACATATTTACATATTTTCTTTTCGTTACACCTAACAAATAATGAAACACATCAGACTTTCTTTGTGAAAAACAATTATATTTTGTAAAAAAATATACCTCTATCGCGAGATATAGCGGTAAGTTACAAAATTAAACATATTTTATTCCAACGATTTTGTTGAAAAATCTAGAAATTGTTCAGGTAAACAGTTCCCGAGGTTAGGCCAAACTTTATTCTCGTGTGTTATTTAGAAAAAATGTTTTTTTATTCCATTCTATGACTACCAGTTAACACAAACTTTTTCATGAATTTAAATAATTTTTCAAAAAAATCAAAGAAGCGACATATACTTTCCATTTATACAAGATTCTCCAAGAAAGTGATACATATCAAAGTTTTCCTAAATGGGACACTTTGTATTTCATATATTTGAATTTTCCTTGCCTATTTTATTATAACAATAAAATAGTCTGAGATTATACAGGGTATTTCACACGCTATAACCAGTTTTATATAAAAATCGTACTGACCTAAAAGACGTGTATAGTGCAAAATAAACGTTTGAAAACTATTTTTGTGAAGTAAAAGGTTTTCATTATTAGTCAAAATTGTTTACCGATCTACTACTTTTTTAATTTTAAACAAATCTTTATAGGGTACGTCAATACAAAAAAATTAGTAAGTATTTCTATTTGGGACAAATCTATTAAATTCTTTTAATATTATTTTTATTTTAAACAACATTTTTAATAAATACATGTTAAATTGTCATTTGTTTTATTAGGCAGAAAAGCACAATATTTATTGTCGTGGCTGGTGTTTCATAGGCGAAGCATAGCTAAGACTATGAAACCAGGAGAAAAAATTATATGTTCCACACGGCAGAAAATTAGATATAATGCCTTGGCTGGTTCCCTAGTCTCAGCTTGGCTTCGGCTATGAAACACTAGCCACGGCATTCAATCTTGTGCTTTTCTGGCTAATAAAACAAATTACATTTTTACATGTATTTATTTAAAATAAGAATAATATTATACGAATTCAATAGATTTGTCCCAAATAGAATTAGTTACTAATTAGAAACTAATAAATTGTAATAATATTTTACCAAATATTTACAACATTATTATACTCTTCACACAGTAGTTGGTGAAAAGTATTATACGTTTACTTTTGTCCGTCTGTCTGTCCGTCAGATGTCTTGTTTTTTGTCCGCACGATAACTCAAAAACAAAACATCATATCTTCTTGAAATTTATAGAAAAAATCAAACTCTATAAGAGGACGAAGCCTATTTATTTTGAAAAAAACCGGAATAAAAATAGGGGGTTTAAGAGGGGGTTGAAACTTAAAAAAAAATCATAAATCATAAACGAAAACCAATATCAACTTGAAATTTTTAGAAAAAATGAAGTTCTATAAGAGGACGAGACCTAATAATTTAAAAAAAATCTAATTAAGAATAGGAGGTTATAGGGGGGTTAAAAATTAAAAAAATCATAATTTAAAAACGAAATATGATATAAATTTGAAATTTTCAGAAAAATCAAGCTTTATAAGTGAACAAAGACTATTTATTAAAAAAAAAAATCTGATTAAAATGGGGGTTTAAGAGGGGGTTAAAACTTTAAACAAATCATAAATCAAAAACGAAACATGATATTAACTTTAAATTTTCAGAAAAAATCAAGTCCTATAAGGGGATAAAGTCTACTAAATTAAAAAAAAACAATAAAAGAGGTTTAAGCGGGGTTTAAATGTAAAAAAATAATTCTGAAACGAAATATGATACCAACTTGAAATTTTCAAAAAAAAATCAAGCTCTATCAGATGACGAAGTCTCCTAATTTTAAATAAATCCGATTAAAAATAGGGAGATTAATGGGGGGTTGAAACTTTAAAAAATCATAAATCAAAAACGAAACATTATATCAACTTGAAATTTTCAGGAAAAATCAAGTCCTATTAGAGGACGAAGCCTATTAAATTTTAAAAACATCTGAATAACAGTAGGGGGTTAAGGTAGGTTAAAATTAAAAAAAATCATTCATCTAAAAGAAGTATTATATCAACTTGAAATGTTTAATAAAAATCAAGCTCTATAAGGAGATGAAGCCTATTAATTACTAAAAGAAAATAATCTAAATAAAAATTGGGAGGTTAAGTGGGTTAAAATATTTAAAAAATCGAAAACGAAAAATTATTTTTACTTGAAATCATTGGAAAAAGTTAGCTTTATAGGGAGATAAAGCCTTTTTATCCCCAAAAAAAATATTTATAAAAAAATCGCCGGTTAAGCGGAGGGTCTGTTAAACTGTGAAGAGTATAAAATAGAATGCCAAGCATTATATATCCTCATTCTAATTTTAAAATTGCTTTATTGCACTTTATTTTATGTATTCGATAAAATTTTTGTCTCAATAAAAACATTTTTACTTTTATTCGCTGAAAAATATATTTTAAAATAATAACAATAATATATACGAATCCAATAAATACATTTGTCACAAATAAGTAGTTACTAGTTAGTACTTTATAAATTTTAATAATATTTAACCATTTATATGAAATTTTCATTTTACATTTTTTTATTACTATTTCTTATGTATTTATTTAAATTGTCGTTTCAATAAAAACATTTTAGACATATTTAAAAAAAAATCTCTTAAAATAATATTTTTATGATTCCAATAAACACATTTTTCCTAAATAGTTATTAAATTTTAAGGATATTGTAAAAAAAATTTTCAATCAATAAATTACAGCTAGTTAAATTCTAATCACTAATTAACACACAGTCTATTTCCAGTCAACCAGTGACCAGTTAAAATTAAACTATTTTGTGAATTATCTTTTTTGTCATTTAGATTTTAAAATCTCCCAAAATTATTAGTTTTAGGTATAGACAATGCTTAACTTAAATTGAACTTTAAGAAATGTTCCTTTAAATGGTGATATAAAATACAATTAAAAAAAAAATGGGAAAATTATGTATTTCAGTATTGACGTACCCTATAAAGATTTGTTTAAAATTAAAAAAGGAGTACATCGGTAAACATTTTTGGATAATAATGAAACCCTTTTACTCTAAAAAAATGGTTTTCAAATTTTTCTTTTGCACTATACACGTCTTTGAAATCAGTACGATTTTTATATAAAACTGGTTATAGCGTGTGAAATACTGTATACTCTCAGACTATTTTATTGTTATAATGAGAAAAGTAAGGAAAATTCAAATATTACATGAAATACAAGGTGTCCCATTTAGGAAAACTTTGATATTGTATCACTTTTTTAGAGAACCTTGTATAAATTAGAAAGTATATGTTGCTTCTTTGATTTTTTGAAAAACTATTTAAATTCTTGATAAAGTTTTAATCTCAAATTTAACATGCTTTTTAACTGGTAGTCATAGAATGAAATAAAAGAAAACATTTTTTAAATAACACACGAGAGTAAAGTTTGGTCTTATGAACAGTTTTCAATATTATAATAATTAATGCCAGAAATAATTCATTGGCAAATTTGTATACGCGAATAAACTTAATGGGCAAAGAGACACCAATTTGTTTTTAGATCATTCGATATGCCTAAAATGTTTTAAAAAAGAGATACTAATTCTTTGAACCGCTCTCAAATAATAAATCATTTCGTTGTAAAGGATTCCATTGTTAATAATAAGCTGTGAAATCAAGTTTGAGCCAGTCAAGCATATGTTTCTTATTTAGCATTGTATTTAAAAATTTAACCAGCTAATAAAATTTTAAAAAAGAATTTCTTTTGTAATGTTTTATAAAAAATGTTAGTTTAATAAATAAAAATTTCTATTCTTTGTGACACATGCATTGCATAGGTTTTGGAATTGGAATGGCCAATATCCGAGTTATTTGATTATAAAATAAAATAAAAATGGAACAAATCTCTTGCAAAATCCAAAGTTTGAATGTTATCTAATATTTCTATAATTTTTACAGTAATTTTGACTATTAAAGCTAAAAGTAAAGCAAATATATTACTAAAATGAGGATGAAAATCATAATTATAAATATTTAAAAATAAATGTTAGGGATAATTTGAAAAGGGGTTGGTTTAAATACAAGCTGTAAGATAGTTTTTACCCTATGTACATCATATTTTTTTATTTTACTTTATGGAGTACCTACCTTAAATATTAGTTATAAATGTTATACTGCGTTAGTGACAAACAGTTGGCCAAATAAAAAAATAATTAAATTTCTTTGTTCTACTACAATGCGTTGATTTTCAAGAATTAAAAAAAAATTCTTAAGTTTTATTTCTTTCCTATCTGTGTACATACAGATAAGGAAAGTATAGTAGTCATGATTTTTTTCGACCTTAGGTTTTCGGCGGATTTTTTCGTTTTGGGGGCTCTTGAATCCGTTTTAAACTTTAATCTACCCTTCGGTAAACTTATTATATTTTGGGCCTAGTCGAAACATCTGAGGGTACTGTATAGGGGATCTTTTTCTACTTTATGAAATACATCTGTTATTTTTGCGTAAAGAAGAAACTTCTTTAAATAAAAGTTTTTCTCTAGAATGTTTGCCCCATATATAAATTTCCTAAAATGGAGTGTATTCGTGAAATTTGAGGAAAAGTAAAAATTTAGAATTTTGAACATAACTCAAAAACGGATTAAAAAAAAGCAACAAATTATAAATTTAAGCTTTAATCTACCATGCGGTAAGCTGTTTAGATTTTGGGCATAGTTGGAACATCAAGGGGGTAATTTATGAGAGAGTAATTTTTCTACTTTATTAAATATATCTGTTATTTACGCTTGGAAAAAAACTTCCTTGATTAAAATTTTTTGGCAAAATTACTTTTTATATTTTTTGTTCTATACATAATTTTCGTAAAATAACCCGTATTTGAGAAATTTGAGGATAAGTGAAAATTTTGAATTTTGAACATAACTCAAAAGCGGATAAAGAGAAAAACACTAAATTTTAAACAAGCTTTAATCTATTATGTGGTAACCTGATTAGATTTTGGACATAGTCAGAACATCTGGGGGTACTTTATTAAAGGGCATTTTTCTACTTTATTGAATGTATCTGTTATTTATACTTGGAAAAGGAACTTCCTTAAATAAAAGTTGTTTGCAAAATTATTCTCTATATGTTTTATACATAACTTTCCTAAAATTACCCGTATTTAAGAAATTTGAGGATAAGTGACAATTTTGAATTTTAATTAAACATAACTCTTCGCTTCGGCTATGAAACACCAGCCACGGCATTAAATCTTGTGCTTTTATGCCTAATGAAACAACTATTTTTTCCCAAGTTTTAATAGAAAATAGTAACATTATAAAACTAAAAATCCATTGATATTACATGTTTAACCCAAATTTATATTAACTCCAATTTAAGTTTAAAGTAAAATTTTAGGAAAAAAAAATAATACCCTATTACAGTTTTTCTTTGATTAATTTTGTTTACTATGGAGAACGTCATTTTTGGACTGCTTTTTTGTCTTTTTAGGAGTCATAAGAAATAGACGAGTTCTATATAGAACATTTTTTGCACTCGTTTGGTTTTGAAAATGTACAACTTCTCGAAAATAAATCAACTAAAACAAAAGGACTATCCCTGAAATGATACATATTAAAAAATATAAGAACATACATAAAATATTTATCTAACGTTTATTTTAATTTTTATTCTATATTTTAACGCCACTGATATTTTTTAAATTTGTAAAAACTCATCTTTTTGTTTTCCTACTGTATCTTGTTAAATCATATTAAAATGTATTATTTCGAATACACTTCCACACGCTGAAAAACAAAAGATGTTTTTAAAAATTATTTACTGAACCAGAAGATAAAGAATATGTTCTCCAAAATATATCTGTCGCCTATAAAATAAAAAATTAAATCAAAACTTATGATCAAATAAACCAAGGCACTTTTTATTTATATAAAGTAAAAGAAATAGGAGCAATACACAAATATCTATTTTTGGGTCTTTATTCAAAGTACAACTAAAGGACCGTAAAATAAACACATGTGGTTTTAAGGTCTAAAAGGGGCTGCATTTTACGAAACCTAGAAATATTGTATGCAATTGTAAACGGATCAGTGTTGTCAAACTTACAGAGTTCACGAAAGACGCTATTAGTATTTTTAAATTCTTCTCAGTATACATGGTGTATATTGGGCGGATGCCAGCAAGGGTCATATCTATACGGATGCCACGGACGACTACAATTCAATATATATATATATATATATATATAAATAGAGCATACTTGCTATCCCACTATCGGTAGAGGTGTAACTAAGAAGCCACTCTACATAGTATGGGGACATAGATAAAATTTATACAATCGGTCAAGTCATTTTAGAATATACATAAAATTTAGAAATAAAAACTTTATGCTTTTAGTAAATGTTGCCTGTGAAATAAACGTTTAGTAGTTGCACAATACATAATTTGTTATTCATCCCAGCCAGCAACAACTAGGTGCAACGTAATATGATATGGAAATTACTTCCCAGAGACGTCATTCTGGAGACGTTGTTGAAAGGTAAAGAAAATATCGTCTCATAGATATCATTTTAAGGTAATTCTAATGACGTCACGTTATAACATCTCTGGGTCCTCATAATTTTAACTAAATTGTGCCCTATGCACTTTACGCAATACAATAATAATACTCTCTCTAATTTACTCCCTACTACTAAATTTTAACCCCAAAAGGAACGTTTATTATTAATATTTGCCGTGGCGCTCCGCGGCGACTTAAATTAATGGTGCCATTTGACTTGTGGTGAGGAAAACCCGAAAAACCCTACCCACCGTCATTGAAATGGTGGCACATGGCGGTTTATAATCTGGATGTCATATCAACAAAAATTAAATTCCTGCTAATTCGGTATCCATCAAATCCTATAACGAACCATGCTAATTAAATAAAAATTTACATGGTCCAACGTAGGATTCGAAACCGCGTATCGGTCAACTACAAAATACCCCGTAAATTAATTAAATCTTCTAAGACCGCTAGGCCATCAAGACGATATAATATTTCATATAAATTATTATATAGGGTATAGTGTAAGACGTGAAAAATACTTTTTAGATCTCGAAATTGTCAATCAGTAAGTGAATTCTATACATATATTAATATTTCTTTTACATCTATACTGCACTATCCCATAAATGGAATATCGATTTTTACTACATCGTGACATTTTAAAGCTAGTTTGTAATAAAATAACAGAAATATTACTCATTGGTACCTATTGAAATTTGATGTTCCTCTGATCATCGAAAAATTATTTTTATTTATATAGTGCCCAAAAATTTTAAAACGTATGAATTACGCGCCATAAAATGCTAGATGCTCGGCGCAAACCCTTTTGTGTTTGTATGGTAACGCTGTCAGCCGATGACTGCCGCTAACGTCAATGTTATCATCTCACGTATAGCCAGTGATTGCCATTAAAGTTGGTAGTTTAGTGTCTGTCTGAAGTGTTTTTATACTACTGTGATTCAAGAAATGCATTTTGGCCTGGTATAATCATAAACATTAAAGAAAGTCTAGTCTTTCTTCTGTGGTGGTGGTTTAGAAATTTAGATACGGTTGTAGACAAATTTTGTTATCTATTTACCACATTTTGTTGGTAACACAGTTTTTGTAGTTTGAGACGCCAAATTAAAAACAGATAAAAAAATGTGATGTTTTCCTAAAAATCAGTAAGCTTTAACAAGAAAATTATTATTTAGGTAAAAGTTTTAAGTAGACTGGGAGTGGTGTACACACTACTATATAAATGTAAGTGGTATTCCACTTGTCCACATACTCATTAGTACGTCAGTGTGTAAAAATTAATTTTTTTTAAATTAAGTTAGGCTGCGCGCTTTCGGTTTACAAAGGCATCATCAAATCCGTTTTAAAAGACGTTACAAATTAAAAAATAAATAAATATTAACAATTGTTAAATTTACGTCTACTATACCTTCCGCATGGAATCAATCGAAACATACATTAAGTTATTAAATCAACAAATTTAATATAATTAGTTTGAGCCGGTAAAGGCAACAAACCCACTTAAAATCTTAAGATGTATAACATTATTATCAAAATTAATTGAACATTTCAAACATCGTCTACAACGATTCAACAGATGACAAGCGCGCCTATTTTGACATTTGACATCAGACTTAAGACATAGATAGACTGATACAGGACAATCACAATTAGAATGTGCTTTCGAGGGTGGTTCTGGAGTCAACCCAGGTTAGACTAAACTTTTCTTCAAGGTACCAAAAATTTATAATAATGAAAGAAGAGAAGGAGGAATAGTATATTCCTCCTTGGCTTCTAAGGATATGAACCATACAGAAGTACATTTCTTTTTAGGAAACTATTGTGCATTGGAATTTGGAGAGTAGAATAAAGGGCAATGACTCTAGATCCATGATAAGTCAGAGATCTTAAAGGTTACTTGACGTGGCTAGACCGTGACCCGTACATGGCACTGGTCAAAGAAAGAATGGTAAATGAGATAAATGAGGAAAGAAAGAGTTTATGAAAAGTGAGAAAGTTATAGTAAAGACAAATTCATGGGACTTAGATGCATACTAGGCAGCAACAAAGTAAAGTAAAGACACTTAGTTCGCCTCTTACAACACAGCTGTGTGCTAAAATGTCTATTCTACAACAGGTCAACTGTAGTGAATATGATGACAAGTAAGGCCCACAAAGGGTAGGCTCCAAAATCATTAACGAGGATACAGTGACAAACAAGTAGAATAAAAATTAAATTCCAAAATGAAATCAAATGATTAAAGATCAGTTTAAATTACAGTACAAAATTAAGTTCACAGCAAATGCCTATGCACTAGTGCATAATTAGAAATTAGCAGGCGTTTGTTATTATATTTCTGTTAAAAAAAAAATTGGGAAACATGTGGGGATTAGAGGAGTCAGTCAAGTTTCCCCCCCATAATATTCTTACCTTAAAATGCTTAACTGCCCAAAAAAAGCATTAATATATTTTTTTAGTGTTCATGATATGTATGTAATAGGATTATACATTAGATTTGTAGGGTAATCTAATATTTAGGTATTTTAATCTAATTAAGATTGTCTTTGTATACCACATTTCTGGTGTGGCTCTCATCTGCTAATATCACCAGATTGCTTACAGAACTGACTCCCTAAAAGGCCACATAAAACTCCGTGAGAAAAGGAGCCCTTAGGCTCTCAAGGTGTCGGGACATTGAGATATGTAGTTTTTATCAATTCACTCATCTCATAACAGTTTGCAATAAGTTTCACTCATTTGTTATTATTTATTTAATTTTTATCAATTTTTCTTGAGTTTTATTGATTTTTATTGATTTAATTGGTTTTTATTGATTTTTATTGATTTTTATTGATTTTTATTAATTTTTATTGATTTTTATTGATTTTTATTGAATTTTATTGATTTTTATTGATTTTGTTAATTTTTATTGATTTGATTTTTATTGATTTTTATTGATTTTTATTGATTTTTATTGATTTTTATTGATTTTTATTGATTTTTATTGATTTTTATTGATTTTTATTGATTTTTATTGATTTTTATAAATTTTTATCGATTTTTATTGATTTTTATTGATTTTTATTGATTTTTATTGATTTTTATTGATTTTTATTGATTTTTATTGATTTTTATTGATTTTTATTGATTTTTATTGATTTTTATTGTTTTTTATTGATTTTTATTGATTTTTTATTGATTTTTATTGTTTTTTTATTGATTTTTATTATATTTTTATTGATTTTTATTGATTTTTATTGATTTTTATTGATTTTTATTGATTTTTATTGATTTTTATTGATTTTTATTGATTTTTATTGATTTTTATTGATTTTTATTGATTTTTATTGATTTTTATTGATTTTATTGATTTTTATTGATTTTTATTGATTTTTATTGATTTTTATTGATTTTTGTTGATTTTTATTGATTTTTATTGATTTTTATTGATTTTTATTGATTTTTATTGATTTTTATTGATTTTTATTGATTTTTATTGATTTTTATTGATTTTTATTGATTTTTATTGATTTTCATTGATATTTTATTGATTTCTATTCATTTTTATTGATTTTCATTGATTTTTATTGTCTTTTATTGATTTTTATTGATTTTTATTAATTTTTATTTATTTTTATTGGGTTTTGTTGATTTTCATTGATTTTTATTGTATTTTATTGATTTTTATTGATTTTTATTGATTTTTATTGATTTTTATTGATTTTTATTGATTTTTATTGATTTTTATTGATTTTTATTGATTTTTATTGATTTTTATTGATTTTTATTGATTTTTATTGATTTTTATTGATTTTTATTGTTTTTTATTGTTTTTTATTGTTTTTTATTTATTTTAATTGATTTTAATTGATTTTAATTGATTTTTATTGATTTTTATTGATTTTTATTGATTTTTATTGATTTTTATTGATTTTTATTGATGTTTATTAATTTTTATTGATTTTGATTGATTTTGATTGATTTTCATTGATTTTCGTTGATTTTCATTGATTTTCATTGATTTTCATTGATTTTCATTGATTTTCATTGATTTTCATTGATTTACATTGATTTTCATTGATTTTCATTGATTTTCATTGATTTTCATTGATTTTCATTGATTTTCATTGATTTTCATTGATTTTCATTGATTTTCATTGATTTTAATTAATTTTAATTGATTTTCATTGATTTTAATTGATTTTCATTGATTTTCATTGATTTTCATTGATTTTCATTGGTTTTCATTGTTTTTTATTGATTTTCATTGATTTTCATTGATTTTCATTGATTTTCATTGATTTTCATTGATTTTCATTGATTTTCATTGATTTTCATTGATTTTTATTGATTTTCATTGATTTTCATTGATTTTCATTGATTTTCATTGATTTTCATTGATTTTCATTGATTTTCATTGATTTTCATTGATTTTCATTGATTTTCATTGATTTTCATTGATTTTCATTGATTTTCATTGATTTTCATTGATTTTCATTGATTTTCATTGATTTTCATTGATTTTCATTGATTTTCATTGATTTTCATTGATTTTCATTGATTTTCATTGATTTTCATTGATTTTCATTGATTTTCATTGATTTTCATTGATTTTCATTGATTTTCATTGATTTTCATTGATTTTCATTGATTTTCATTGATTTTCATTGATTTTCATTGATTTTCATTGATTTTCATTGATTTTCATTGATTTTCATTGATTTTCATTGATTTTCATTGATTTTCATTGATTTTTCATTGATTTTCATTGATTTTCATTGATTTTCATTGATTTTCATTGATTTTCATTGATTTTCATTGATTTTCATTGATTTTCATTGATTTTCATTGATTTTCATTGATTTTCATTGATTTTCATTGATTTTCATTGATTTTCATTGATTTTCATTGATTTTCATTGATTTTCATTGATTTTCATTGATTTTCATTGATTTTCATTGATTTTCATTGATTTTCATTGATTTTCATTGATTTTCATTGATTTTCATTGATTTTCATTGATTTTCATTGATTTTCATTGATTTTCATTGATTTTCATTGATTTTCATTGATTTTCATTGATTTTCATTGATTTTCATTGATTTTCATTGATTTTCATTGATTTTCATTGATTTTCATTGATTTTCATTGATTTTCATTGATTTTCATTGATTTTCATTGATTTTCATTGATTTTCATTGATTTTCATTGATTTTCATTGATTTTCATTGATTTTCATTGATTTTCATTGATTTTCATTGATTTTCATTGATTTTCATTGATTTTCATTGATTTTCATTGATTTTCATTGATTTTCATTGATTTTCATTGATTTTCATTGATTTTCATTGATTTTCATTGATTTTCATTGATTTTCATTGATTTTCATTGATTTTCATTGATTTTCATTGATTTTCATTGATTTTCATTGATTTTCATTGATTTTCATTGATTTTCATTGATTTTCATTGATTTTCATTGATTTTCATTGATTTTCATTGATTTTCATTGATTTTCATTGATTTTCATTGATTTTCATTGATTTTCATTGATTTCCATTGATTTTTATCGATTTTTATTGATTTGTATTAATCTGCTTAATTAGTTAATCTTAAAGAACTCGCGTACAAAGCTACAATAGCTTTAGTAAGCCATAGAAAAATATGTGGAAAAACTGAAGCCCAATTTTCCAAAATGACCACATGGTGATAAACTATGGGGCAGTGGCGTGGGAAACCAAAACTGGACAGGCAAGTGCAATACGCCAACTCAGCGGCATTAAGCGGCTTGCCTGTCTGAATGCCACTGTGGCCATGCGTACTACGCCAACTGCAGCAATGAAGGTACTGCACATATTCATACAGGGAGAAACCATGTCCGGTATTTACAGGCTAATGCAGGGGCAAAACCCAATAAGCCAACTACAAAGCAGTGACCACACGAGACTGTATCAACAAGAAGTAAGGATATTATTATAGGAATACCTAGTGATATAACCACAACCAAATACAAATTTGGAAAAACAACCTTTTAAATTCAAATACCAGCCCGAGAATCCTGGAAACAGGGACCTCTGATACAGACTGAACTCGTCTGGTTTACGGACGGTACAGGAAGGTACAAGGAAGGAGTAGGAGCTGGAATCTATGGAGTCAAGTCGAAAACAACGGTTCCGCTGAGTCTAGAAGAATATTTAACAGTGTTCCAGGCGGAACTTATAGCCATACAATCCTGTGCAAGACAAATATTAAATCAACAAGTGTCAGGCAAAACTATTGCCATTTACTCTAATAGAAAACAGCTCTAAAGGCAAATATCTCACCAGAAATCAAATTACGACTAGTGAAAGACTGCCTAGAAGACCTGGCAGAGCTAAGTAGTCAAAACAAGATAATTGTAGCCTGAGTTCCAGGCCATCAGCAATATTAGGGCAGCGAAAAGACCTACGAAGGCTCAGATAAGGCCATTATAGACCCCGAACCCTTCTATGAAATTGCTTAGGCATTGTGCAAAGCATCTTTCAAACAATTATTGCAAAAAGTCTCAGGAATGGTGGAACAACTGTCCAAGACCTAGACAGGCTGAAGAGTTCATCAAGATCAAAAACGTCCAATCGTTAGGTCTTCTTACTGGACACTGCACTCTAAAAAGACACATAAGTGTCATCAATCCAGCAAAAGAAGCAACATTGTACAGGTTCTGTAAAGAAGAAAAAGAAACATCAATCCGCGTTCTGCGCCAGTGTAAAAGACTGGCTAGATTAAAGATTTCTAACATTAGGCGAAGAAATATATCTGACAAGGTAGCGGTGAAATGTGAAAATCCAAAAATCCTGAAACATATCATTATTTATTTATGCTTAGTAGCTGTAATTTAAATTTTCATGTGTTGTTAAATAAAAAGAAGTCTTGTGATAGGCACAAATTTAATAGTGAAATGACATGATAAATAGTGTTGGGATTAGTGTGTTTTTCAAGCAAAAGTCTTTTAATGATAGCTATTGTTTCAAGTCTAGGAACATTAGTCAATAAATTACTTTCATCAAACGAGACTAGTAGTAAATTAGTGTAGTGTTTATACAATTTAATTAACGAAGTCAATTGAGGTTTTAACTGTGGATTTAGATCGATAGTCAATAGCTGTAGTATAACCAGGGCTTAACAATCCAACAAAGTTGGTATCACTGAGTATACGTCACAGTTCCAATCCTGCAACACCAAGTGGTGGCGCGCGCAGTCCATCTTATACATTTTCGTATGGTAACGGTTTCGTCCTGCCGTTGTACCATTTGTACCCGAGATTTAAAATGTACGTTTCCTGTTCGAATAAAATAGTAACAAACGAATGAGTGTGGTTATTCAACCGGAACCTAAATACATTATAACTTGGCGACGAGTAAATACGAACCCTCCGCACCCCCAGAAGTGTGTATAATAAGTGTACAGTGAAGAAGAAAAAAAAAAACAGAATGTCACCGACACCGGAAAAAGTGACCGACTATACCACAATGATTGGAAATCTAAGAGAATTTTTCCTTGCAAGATTCGGATTGGAAAATTTGTAGAGCGAGAATGGAACAATTTTTTGTGGCAAATAATATCGCGGACGTAAATAAGAGACGAGCTTTGTTGTTGAATGCATGCGATGAAGACGCTTATCGGTTAATTTATAGCTTATCGTTTTCAACAAATCCCGAGGAAAAATCCTATACTCAGCTAATAGCATTGTGTGACACTCATTAAGACATAAATTTTATAGTGCAAAAAAACATACCGAAGAATCTATTTCGGAGTGGGCCGCGAGAGTAAGGCAATTGGCGATAAAATGTGAATTTAGTGTCGAATTAATGATAATTTCAAGAGACATTTTCATTATAGGAATTGAAGACTCAAAAATCATGCAGAGACTATTTGAAGAAAAAATAGACATTTCATTTGAGAAAGCGGTCGAAGTTGCCAACAGCCAAGTGGACAAAAAACTCTGTAAAAAACATCGTGAAACGTGAAAAGTGAAGTTTTTTTATCAAGATTCAAAAAACTATAACAAAGAACGAAATATCGGAAGTTTTTTAAGATCAGCGATAGATGGCGCTAGTAGTAGTGGCTGGATACCGAGGTCGCACCTGACCGGTGACAACGTAAACAACAGAAATAGGTTATGTGAGGTCCTGTGGAAGATCTAATCATTTCAAAGATTAGTGTTTTTTTAAGAATTCTTTTTGGAACATATGTAAAATTAAAGGATACATTGCTAAAGTTTGTCATAAATATAGAAATAGTTTTTTAGAGATGCCAAATACTAAGGAATATGTAAATACATCAGATGACTCTGACAATGATGTTAATAATCATATGTTTAATTTGAATTTAAATAGTAAAAACGAAGTGCTAATTAGAATTTTGGTTAATGCAAAACATTTCGAATTTCAGCTGGATACAGGATCATCTGTATGTGTAATTTCAGAAAACTTTCATGAACAATACTTTACAGAAATACCTGTAGCACATACAATAAAATGTTTAGTTACCTATGATGGTAATAGTATTTATCCATTAGGTTATATTTTGGTTAACGTAGAGTATAAAGACCAGAAAAATCTTCTCAAACTATATATAATTGAAGATGGGGGCCCTCCACTGTTAGGTCGGGATTTTTTTAACTTGTTCAAGTTTACTATAAATAGCATTTCAATTAGGACATCTAATGATATAATAAATGTAAAAAAACATTTAGAAAACAGTTTTACTAAAGTTTTTTCTCCTACATTAGGTAAATTCAATGGAGGCACCATGAAACTACGGATTAAAGAAGGAGCAATACCACGGTTTTTCAAAAGTCGTTCAATACTCTTTGCATTGAGAGAAGGAGTTGAAACAGAACTCGAGAGACTTATAAACGAGAATATAATCAGCCCAGTTTCATTCAGCGAGTGGAGTACCCCCATTGTTCCAGTAGTAAAAAAAGGAGGGGGAGTACGCTTATGTGGTGACTATAAAATTACTCTTAACCCAGTTTTACTGATAGATAAATATCCACTACCGCGCATTGAGGAACTTTTTTCAAATTTGCAAGGTGGTGTAGAATTCACCAAAATAGATGTATCACATGCTTATCAACAGGTAGAACTAGATAAAGATTCAAAATTGTTAAAAGCAATAAACACTCATAAAGGTTTATTTGTCTACAATAGGCTCCCTTTTGGTATTGCAAGGGCTCCTGCCATTTTCCAGTGTTTAATAGAGCAAGTATTGGTGGAAAGCGAAGGGGTAGTATTTTTTCTGGACGATATTCTAATTACCGGTAAAAATAGAAAATAACACTTAAAGAGGGTTTATGAAGTTTTGGGAAAGTTAGAGAAAAAGGGATTTACAGTTAAATTAAGTAAATGTGAATTTTTTAGGGTCTGTTACTTATTTAGGGTATAAAATAGTTAAAAATGGGTTGCATACATGCGATGATAAAATTAGAGCCATTAAGGAGGCACCCATCCTAGATAATGTTACACAAGTTAAATCTTTCTTAGGTCTAGTCAATTTTTACAATAAATTTATACCTAACGCTGCAATAGTATTACACCCACTTTGCAATTTACTAAAAAAAGATGTTAAATTTCAATGGGATACAATTTGTAATGAATCTTTCATAAAAATAAATGATATTTTAAGTACTGCACCAATACTAACTCATTTTGATCCAAGTATAAAAATAAAACTCATGGTTGACAGTTCATTTTATGGAGTGGGTGCTGTACTATTGCATGTTTTCGGTAAGAATGATGAAAGACCTATTGCATTTGTTCTAAGAATGAGATTTCTAAAACAACTTCACTCTACGCATTTGGGTATGGTTAAGACAAAAAGTTTGGCCAGATCAGATGTATGGTGCATCAATTGAATTTGGATATAGAAAATTTGATTAAAGCATGTGGCACTTGCATAAAAATGCAGAATTCCCCGGTTAAAACACCGCTAATGACTTGGGAATATCCAGAAAGGCCATGGGAGCGGATTCACATAGACTATTTGGGGCCAATATTTTAGAAATATTATATTTTAGTTATATTAGATGCTCATAGTAAGTAGTTGAAAGCCATACTTACCATCAACACCAAGTCAGTCACTACCATTACGGTGTTACGAGAAATTTTTGGTAGGTTCGGATTACCTTTTAAATTAGTTTCAGACAATGCCTCTTATTTTAAGTCAAATGAATTTCAAACGTTTTTGTCAAAAAATAATATAGAGTTTAAAGATATTGCCCCATTTCATCCAGCTTCCAATGGACAAGCAGAGAATTCTGTTAAAAGTGTAAAACATGCTTATCTCAAATCTGTCAAAAAGGGCACTGTAAACGAAATAAATTTTCATTTAAATAATTTTTTATTGTCGTATTCGCTCCGTGCGCGACAGCAGCGCCAATTTGTTTTGGTACTAATGGACTATTTCTGCGTATACTGATAAATGCAATTTTTATTAGAATTCGTAATTAAGAAGTATATATGTTAGTTTTAATAAAAGTATATGGATTTTAAAACAAGTAAAACAATAATTTATTTTTATAATATATTTTTATCGCTTAAATTAAAGAAAATTATGTATAATCAATTAAAAACAATAATAAAATTAAGGCAGGCAACAGTATTTACTGGAAAATGTATGAGAAGTTGCCTAAGTATAATAAGTTGTCATTAAAGAGTTAGACTATTCTGTCAAAATCTCAGAGGTCAAAATTAAAACAAAAAAATTTAATACTATTAGCATGAAGTTAAAATGTATAAAAAAAAAGATCGTTATTAATATTTTCATTTTTGTTCGAACGAAAACATAGAATTAATTATTAAAACTGGTTTTCCGCCATCAGTAAGTCACAAAATTGCATTTCAACCACATTATAATAATCAAAGGCAGAAATCGTGAAATCTAGTCCTGGCTGAATGAACATTTAAGAATAAAGGGATATTAAAGAACATCGTAAAATTATAATTTATTGTTTATTTAAAAACCTTTTAAGTTTCTGATGTCTACTATTTCCAGCATTACTGTTATTATTACAAAAATAAAGGTAATTTTTCTTCTTATTGTACACCTATCCATTTATTTCTTTGATTTAATTTCTACTTTGCTACTGAAATTTTTTGTATACGTTTCACTGTTTTTTTTTTTTCTAGTATTTGTACAATTTTCAACACAGTAACTCCGGTTGCTTATTGTATTGTTTTTACTTAGTTTTTTGAAAAAAAGTAAAATGTATACGTGTATTTGATATGCCAAAATTACAAAATATCGCCCTAAAATGCACGAATTATCCGCAGCTAGCGCTAGTATCGCTTTTGCTTCCCTTTCCATGACTTCGCACGGAGCGAATAAGGTAACTCCTCACTGTACTACAGGAGTTCCACCTGCCAATATGATGTTTAATAGGAATATCCGCTCAGCACTGGACTTTGTAAATAATCATGTAAATATTAGTTTTAAGAATAGTGATAAACTAGAGGAGATTAAGGAAAATGTTGAAAAGAAACAAAAAGCACAGATTAAATTTTACAGGGGAAAAAGGAACAGGATATATAGTGTTAATGAAAATGTATATGTAAGGGATTATAGGTTAGTAAATAAGCGAAATTGGGTTAAAGTGGTTATTAAAAAATAAAATAGGACCTAGAAGTTATTTGGTTTATGTTCCGTCACTGGACAAAATCTGGAAAAGACATATTCAAATTATAGATTTCAGTTCATTTGAACTAAAAGATGAGGAAATTCATGTTGATAACAATAACAAAGAACTAAATACTGCAAACGCAGGATGTTCAACTAATAGTACTTTTGTTAACAGTGGCAATGTAAGTCACGAGGTAGTAGATAATTCTAATAACGATATTGAGGTAATTAATGATATATGTACACCTAGGCGTAGTAAACGTAATTTAAAAAATGTTAAATATGTTTAAATTTAAAGTTCTATTATAAACTGTTATGTAATTTTAAATTTAAGGAGAGAAACGTGTATTATAACCAGGACTTAACAATCCAACAAAGTTGGTATCACTGAGTATACGTCACAGTTCCAATCCTGCGACACCAAGTGGTGGCGCGCGCAGTCCATCTTATACATTTTCGTATGGTAACGGTTTCGTCCTGTTGTTGTACCATTTGTATCCGGGATTTAAAATGTACTTTTCCTGTTCGAATCAAATAGTAACAAACGAATGAGTGTTGTTATTCAACCGGAACCTAAATACATTATATACGTTAAGTGGAAAGTTGTTAACGAATTTTGATAAGTTGGCCAGGAGTGTATTATTATTATCATCTGATTTGTGAATTTTAGGACCTAGGCTTTATGGGCTTCCTATTTATTTACTTAATTTATTTTTAAGTTTAGTTCAGTAATAATTACACTCTTCACTCATTTAGTTAAATATACTTGTAATGGTCACTTAACATTGTCAAATTTCACTTGTTAATAACTTAATTTTATACTGTAATTTAAGCCTATCTTCAATCATTTGATTCCATTTTATTTTATTATACTTGTTTGTCACTGTAGCCTTGTTAATGATTTTGGAGCCTACCCTTCGTGGACCATACTACTCATCATATTCACTGCGGTTTCCCGACCGTAGAATAGGCAATTCAGTACATAGCTGTGTCGTAAAAGGCGAAATAAGTGTCTTTACTTAAAGGCGGCGTTTCACGCTAGTAACTTGTACAAGTTACTTAAATCCAGTACTGAATTTTATTACTTGCTTAGTGTAAACAGATATTTTGGTACTAAATTCCAGTACGAGTTTTAGTAATGATTCCAGTCGAGTAAATATTTACTGGCGCAAGTGTACTTGTACTTCTACTAGCCTATTAACTTTAGCTGTGCTTCTAATATTTTGTACCGGTCTAGTTTATTTGCAGTTGAAGTTTGTTAGTAAATTGTCACATAATTTATCACATTTCACAATGTGCTCCAGATGGACGTAGGAGACCATGGAATGAATAATGTCTATGGAATTCACATCTTTTATTTTATAGAAATAAAGCACGTGAGACGACAATAAAAATAATTATGGATGCAAGGAACGTAGAAGATTTTGCTTCAACAGATGAAGAAACGAAAATCAAAAACTGACATTAAAGCATGTACAAGATCCACTTAAAATAAAAAAAAACCGCACAGTAAATTTCTAATTTTATTTTGGCATCATTCTCATTGTGATATTAGATCGCTTTATAGCTGATTATCTTTTTGTTTTAGAAGTATGTCAAAGACATTCTCATACAATTTCTGTATTCTTCAATGTCTTCAAAAACATGGTAGAAGCACCATGGTTACTTCTGGATAGACATTTTCTTAACCAAATTTTGTCCTTGAATTAGCTAGTGATTCATTGTGAAAAATGTCAATTAACTTATGTGTCAATATTTTCACACACGACACCAGGCTTTGTTCTTAAGTAAAACACATTTGGGCTTGGAATTAATATTTTAATCAACAAATTTATGCGTCTGGGAACTCTAGAAAATTAAACAAGGATGAAATTTAGGAATATTTTAAGCAAGTTACTTAAACAAGTTACTGGTACCATATAAATTACAACTGTCTTCAAAACACTGGCTTGTAGTAATGAATTTAAGTAACTCGTACAAGTTACTTGCACAGTAAAACGCCGCCTTTATTTTATTGCTGCCTAGTATGGATCTAGGTAGTAACTTGTCTTTTCACTTTTCCTAAACTCTTTCTTTCCTGATTACTTTTCAATTTACTCCTATTTCTTCGACTAGGTGCCATGTACGGGTTTTGGTCGCCACGTCTAATAACCTTCAAGTTCTCTGACTTACTATGGATTTAGAATCATTGCCCTTCATCCTACTCTCCAAATTCTGATGCACAATAGTTTTCATAAACCAATTGTACTTAGGTTTTTAGGAGCTCTGTATGGTTTATACCCTTAGAAACCTAGTATATCTCTTCTTTCGTTATTATATATTGTTGGTTTCTTTATGTTAAGTTTATTCTAACCCGGGTTAACCCCAGAATCACTCTCAAACGCTTATTCTACTTATCATTGTCCTATGTCAGTATGTCTATGTCTATTGTTAAATATAAAAATAGGTACGCTGGTCACCTGTTGAATCGTTGTAGATGATGTTTGAAAATATTAATATAAGTATTAATGTTATACCTCTTAGAGGATATTAATTGGATCCGGTGCATTTGCACCTATATTGTATTTGTTTTTTAACAACAATGTATTTTTTGATTTATTTCATGTGGAAGGTATCTCAGACGTAAGTTTGTCATCTGTTAATATGTAAAAAATTTAATTTTTAATTGCTTTTAGGACGGCTTTGATGATGGCTTTCTAAACCGAAAGCCTTAGCCTAATTTTAATGAAACAAAATAATTTTTAAACAATGACGTACCCATTCCACTTAAATTTAAAAAAAACTTAAGGTGCTTTTGGTAATATTATAAACATTTTGACAATATAATAAAGAAAGCCAATTCAAAGGGTATAAGTCATTTAAACCTATAATATCAGATAGAACTAATAAGCAAACAATATAAAAATTCAAATTTAAAGTTTGACAATTCACTATTGTTAAGAGATTGAAACAAATCTGCATTAGGCAAAACAAAGTAAATAGAAGGTGCCTTATCAAAATGTGGCTCTAATGCGTAACACAAATAGTTAAAAGGACACGTGTTTTTCTGTTCATCACACTTTAATATATTTGTTAAAAGATAAGCTACAAAACAGCAAGGAAGAACCATGTAATTATTTCCAGCAAATTTCAAATTAATAACTTTTTATTTGAATTATGAAAAGAAATAGTATTTTATGAACAGCTTATTTTAAACATTTTTGGCTTAGGGTATGTCTTCCGAGCCGAACTCGGACAACATTTTGTTTACATCCTAAAATAATTCAAAATTTTAACATGTCTGGAGAGAGCTGTAGCGTTGCTGTTTGCAAACCCAATTTTTAAAAACAAAAATTATCAGTGGAAATGGACTGAGCCTAAACCAAAATTAAAGGTTAATGGTAAGATTTTAGAATATCATTCTATAATTATCATTAACTTTTATTAAATTAATTGCTTTGTCCACCCTACATTTAAAAGTAGATGAGATGGTTTCGTACAAACATTAAACACAATCAAGAGAAAGACAAATCAAAGGGCTTTACTGAAAAAATATACATAATTGAAAAAATGTTTTTTTCTACTATGGTAAGTAAAAAATGAGTAACAAATAATTTTAAAAAGAGTTCAGAAGAAATTTTTAAATCATTCACGACAAGATATTTGAATAAAAGGTGCTGTCTCTATCTCAGAAAAATTCTTAAGTGTCCCTTGCTGGGGATTTAAACTTTACAGAAAAGCTCTTGGTTGTAATTAATGCTTGTAAGAAAGCATCTCATCTGCTTTTAAATGAAAGATGAACAAAGTTGCAATTATTTAATAATTGTAAATGATAATTGACGAGTAATATTTTTAAATTTTACCATTTAGTTTTAATTTTAGTTTCTTTCCTTTTATAACTTTGGTTTTTAAAAATTGTGTTTGTAAGAATCAACTTTACAGAGTCCGCTCCAGGCATGCTAACATTTCAAATTATTTCAGTGTATAAACAAAATGTGGTCCAAGTTCGGCGTAAAGGACGTACCCACTCAATACTATTTCTCTTTGTAATTCAAATAAAAAGTAATTTCAAATTTTATGGAAATTGATACATGGTTTTTGCTTACTGTTTTATTGCTTATCTTTTAAAAAATCACCAGTAAATATTATTTCAAGCTAAGGTTTTTTAAACAACAAATGTACGTACCGCGGCAGAATATTTTCTGTCAACCCTATTTTTCATTCTGTGACGTCACACTCCCGTCCATAGCAACCGGACAAGTCCACCATATTGTTTTTGAACCGTGCTATCTAACCAGCATTAATATGGTTAGACTACTCGAAAACTATAATAATTGTAATTTGTCCACCCTAAATGCAGAACATTGGGAGTCAATGCGATAGGTGCGATCGTTTAGTCATAATCCATTCACATTTTTAACAACAAACCACCCTTTTATTACGATAAGTGGCACATGAGACAAAGTAAAAAACAAATAAGAGATATATAAAAAAAAACCAAAATATCCACTGCGATCCGCCCTAAACCCCTAAATAAACGAAACAACTTAATGACGCGTTTGCTTAAAAGTCCGTTTTCTTTTTGGACAAACCTCGTAAATATTGAAGAAAATGGAATGAGTCCTACCCAATATTAGTCAGCAAATCAGACATATGAGAAGTACTGTAGAAAGGAATATCTTCTAATCGAAAATTAAGTTTAAGAACAGAATTGTTCACCTCGTTGAGGTAAGAACAAACTTGAGCTGATTTATCTATGAGTCCTAAATCAATACCTTCTTCAGTTTGTTGAAGCTTGTGAAATGCATTCATATTGTAAAGATGTACCTAAAAAACAAAAACTGTTTAATATCAAACACTACATTGCAATTCAAATATTACATTATTTATAAATCAAGAACTTACTATCTACAAGAGTCTATTAATACCTCATAACTACCTACAACTATCTACAATATAAATTCAAGTATGAATTAGTTTTAATCAAGAGAAAGTGGACTTTAGAAAATAGGTAACAGTTACTAGATAAAAGGTTTGACGAGAAGGGTAGGTAACACAACTTGAAATTTATTCATATTTTCTCGAATAATTTGACCTGTCAGTATATTATGTGGAGATGTATTATCATATTGTAACAGAATTTTTATTCTAGTAACTCATTCCATATCTTCTTTTTAAAATTTTTAATTTTAATTTATCAAAAATTGAAGCATACTATTGCCTGTTGCCATGAAAAGTATCTGCTTCAAATCCCAAAATCTCTTGATTATTACCATCCCGCCGATCAAAATTGACTTTTATGAAGAATGATTGTCACGATCTCTCTACTTTTTTTGAGTGTAGTTTTAACTTTGGATTATATTTATTATTAAAGCTAAGTTTTGTCGACCGTCATAAACGACGCAAAATACCAACTTAGCGATTAATAAAAAGCTTTAAGTTCACATATAGTGATTTTTCCCTTTGTTGTACTAGTGGTCAAGGGCCACTTCTTATTAAATCATTCTCTTGATAATATTAAAAACAAACATAATATAGTATTACTTATACGTTGTATCAGCAGTTGAGTGTCAACTGAGTGCGTCTCCGGGTGGTGGATAGGAGAACGGCCAAGTTTTTTCTTGGTTAGTGGTAGACATAAGTAGAGTGAGAAAGCCTAAAAACCCTCAAAATCTTTTGCGAAAGCTACCGCTGCGAACCAACTCACCCAATCTAAGGTGTAAAGTAACGTGCCGACGGATCAATTGTCGCAGGGGCAAATGCAGCAGCAAACGCTCCCCTAAGGGAACCTGGCAAAATCTTCTTGTATCTAGCCTTGCCGGCGCATGGGGGGCTCTGCGTCGGTCGACCTTTCCTTCCCTAGCTACTCGTGGGAACCATATGGATTCTGAAATAAAAAAAATCCAAAGAGACTGGACGTCAACGCTCACTTCCAGCAAAGGAGACTGGACGACTAAGTCCAACTTCGGCGCAGAAGGCTGAACAATGACGATCATCTCAAAAAAAGGAGTATGGACGTCAACGCTCACTTCCTGCAAAGGAGCCTGGACAACAAAGTTCAGCTCTTGCACAGGAGACTGGACAGCGACGCCCAACTCCAAAAAAAGGAGGATGGACACAGTAGTTCACCTCCAACTAACAGGCCCCGGAGAGCCAAGAGAATCTCTGGGTCTGAAGCAAAGAGGGATAAGCTGCAGGCAGGCAGCGCTACGGCAACCGCCACCCTCAGCAAACTTCCTCACTCCAAAATAAACAACAGCGGCTTAATCAATTCGTTAGGCAGCGACGCTAGTTCTGCCTCCACAAGAGACCAGGAACACGACGCAACTAGGGACAAGAAAAGGTTGCGACCTCACACCTCTTCCGAGGTAACGCCCCGGAAGGGAAAAAACCCAGACAGGACCACAAAGTTCTGTCTGGGATAAGCTACAAGGATGCAGCTACGAGCTACCTAAAAGTAGCTATAATAGACAAAGAAAACCCTTACAATAAGATAACTACCAAAAGAGAAATCCTTGTCAAAAAAGACATTGATGGGAGAGCTGGACAAAAACAATTTTGTCCGCCTCCTGCAGCAAAACCAAGCCACCCACTTTTAGGTCTTGGACGCATTCTGGTAAAATCATCAGAGTGACGTGCGACGTTGGAATGGCTAAAAATGAGGTACCAACCTTAAAAATGTGGTAAGGAGCAACACTCGCTTTTGTAAGAATGGACGAGCTCCCCAAGCTCACTAAAGCCTTTCTCTGAATCCCAGGGGAAGCGCAAGCTGACCTTGACGAGAAGGAGGTTGTGCATAGGTGCCTTGAGGGGCAAAATCCAAACTTACATGTGGCGAAATAGTGCACCTTCCACCATGAAATAAAAAAGACCCCAAGGGCCATCTCTTTGTCTTAGGGATCGAAAACGAAGACATGGGTACCCTAAAGGTCAAATCAATGAGGATGAGCTATGCGTTCACCTCATTTACTATAAAGCCAAAGGTCGAAAAAAAGCTGAAGCGGGGCCCAGTGAAGACTGTTTGGTAAAAGACCCTCTTCCCCACAATTCAAGCCAGAAAAAATGGCATTCGAAAACTTTTAGCATGAAAACTCCTAGGAGCTACAATAGATCATCCCCTCCCCACTTTTGGAGGAAAAGATGGTCGAATAAAAAAAACCACCTGCCCAATTTTTAACGGAAGTCCGGGAAGCAATGTAACTTGCAGCACAAAAGGGTGACTACGGCAACATTATGCCGCCGCCTTGATGAGAATAGCACTCATCCACGAACCCTGGATAATAAAAACCAAAATTTTTGGTTTTAAAAATCTAAATGGTTCAATTTTTAGCTTTCCCAGCAACCAACAACCTAGGACAGCCATTTACATTCCTAGGAAATACAAAGCCCACTCAATGCCGCACCTTTCCACCTCCGATTTAACTGCGGTTTGGATGGAATACGCCATCAAAAGGGAAAAAAAACGTTAATCCTGGCATCTGCATGTCTCCCTTTCGATGCAACCACGCCACCATCCTGATTGCATAGTGCCTGGAACAGAAGTTTGAGCTGGTAATAGGTTGCGACTTAAACGCTCATCACTTCAGTAAGGATAACAACGCTAGAGGTAAATCACTTTATAATTATATAATTACCAACATTTTTAAACTCTCGCAGTCAAACACTAATAGATATCACTTTATCCACAACTGGTATTTATAAATCAACTCTAAACTGGCAAGTGTCTGATAACATTTCGATGTCAGACCACCGCTGGTTAACATTCAAAATAAACTTGATGTTGCCGACCTCCATGCTATCTCGGAACCTTAGGAAGACAGACAGGGCAATCTATGCCCACGTTCTCAAAGAGGCTCTGAGAGACATGGAGGCCGAAACACCAAACAATAACAATGCTTTGAAGAAGTACTCAAACACTATTCAAAGCACAATAAACAATGCCTATAAGAAATCCTGTCCCCTGAGGCTGGCCCAATATGATCAGGCGACTACTTAATGGTAATGTCACGAGTTAGATCACCTCAGGAAGATATCTAGGAAATCCTTTAATAAGGCAAGAAACACAAAACTCAAAGAGGACTGGGATACTTACAAATTTCACCTCAAAGAATACAAAAAAATCGTCAGACAAAAACAGGAAGATGCATGGAGATCCTACTGCGAAGAAATCGAAGATTTCCTGCAGACAGCGAGGCTTCAAAAGGCTCTCTCAAAGGATCCACACCAAATCTTTGGTGCGCTAATCAAAAAGGATGGCACAAAAACTGTCAACATCAAAGATAGCATCAAACTTCTGCTGTCAACACACTTCCCTGACTCAGTCATCACGTGGCCGACTGGACAGAGAATGAATGCAATACATCTGTCTATTATTGGCAAACTGCCAAACACATTGTAGACATTGAAAAAATTAGATGGGCAATATCCAGCTTCTCTCCATTTAAATCGTCAGGAACTGACGGTAACTATCCAGCCCTACTTCAGTGGGGTCTGGAAGAACTCACACCTCACCTGGTGGGTATATTTAGATCTCGCAATTAGAAAACAGAATTAAAAGCGCTATCATAAGACCTATGCTAACATACGAAGCAGTTGTCTGGGTACCAAAAACCCAAAAATAACAGCTATCCGTAAACTAGAACAAATTTAAAGAACAGCATATCTTAAAATAACAGGAGCCACGAAAACAACAACGACCAGAGCGATGGAAGTCATTCTTAGTCTCACTCCCCTTGATATTTTCATCAAGGAGGTTGCTCTGACGACAATGACACGCCTCCGCACGGTTGGAATAGAACCTGATATAGAATCTGGTGAGTCGAGATGTCGCTTTTGGCAGGAGGCGCTCCCACTGCTTTAAGCCAACGGAATCCATCTCACCGAGATATATCTTCCATAAGCCATATAAAATTATACCAGAACAAATAAAAGAGCCGGAAGTGGCAGGTACAATGCATAACTACACCGACGATTTCAGAACAAAACAAGGCTTAGGATGTTGAATATAATCCAGATCCTTAAACCTAAACATAAAATGGGCTGTGAGCAATAGAGCCAGTGTAGTTCAAACAGAGCTAACGGGGATTCTCATAGCAGCAAAAGAAATAACCAGAAAGAATATCGCTGGAAGGAACATGCTCATATATACAGATAGCAGACAAGCACTACTTACCCTGAACAGACCACGAAATTATTCAGGGTTAGTACTAGAATGTCACGAACTTTTGGCCGAAGTATCCATCAACAATGTGGTCACCTTAAGATAAACCAAAGGTCACACAACATCGAAAAGTAACCGTCTTGCTGATTCACTTGCCAAGAAAGCAGCCAACCAAATACTTTTTGGACCTGGCCCTTCTATTGGCCTGACAAAATCGGTAGTGACAGACCTAATTAAAGAACATTCCTTTCTGAAATTCAAGGAAAGATAGGATAAAATAAGAAACTTCAGAGTTGCCAGGAAGCTCTTAAGTTATCCTGACAACACTGTAGCAAACAAATACTTGACTATGACTAGACTGAATCTACGCCTAGTCACAGGCATTTGGACTGGTCATTGCCAAGTACGGAAGCATCTCCATATCATGGGGCTGTCAGAATCTGCACTTTGCAGAGGGTGCGAACAAGAAGATGATACCATCGAGCCTATCGTTTACGATTGCTTGACGCTCTCATTTTTTAGAAGATTTGTGTTCGGCGAGTATCGGCTAACACCGGCCGATATAAAAGAAACACCTCTTGGCGACGTTGTCAACTACGTTAAATCTGTAGGCTGGCTCACGAACTAGGAGATGCCTATTACCTTAGGATTATGCACAATGGGCCTAATGAGGCCTAAGTGCCGTGGGGGTAACCCACCCTTCACACGTTACATATACAGATACGTGGTATTACTGATAGACATGTACACATTAAAATTAACAAGAGTGTAATGTATCTTCGGAAGTGCAACAGCTCGATAACAAGTGAACGCACAAGGAGGTCGCGATCGCGTCACATCGAAGACAGTGCTAGTTTTCACCGAGTGCGGTAAAACTCTTTTTCATGTTTGATAGATAATACATGCATTTTTACTTGCTTTTCTCGGACTATTCTCGCTCGCATCGCGTTCTTCGATCTTTTCCAAAGAATAATCTCGGTCGACCTCAATACATTCGAGACGAGCTTGGGGGTCTAATGCAAATGTTTATGATGATCGCGTATATCATGAAAATTATGTGGTTCGTAAAAAAATCGAAGTAAATCAGCCACATTCGTGACTACACTGACACGTGCTGAGAGTATACATTTGTAAAACTGCTTTTACTTTGTTTTGTATTGGCTGTGTGCTGTGTTTTATCCATAATTTTACAGAAAAAGTGGGTCTGTAGATTTGATATTGCTAGTTTAGGTATTAACATCAATTTGTATTAATAAAGTAAATAATTCATTTACGTAATTCTATTTGATTATAAGCAAAATAGATATTAAAAACATCGTTTAACTGCACAAAAAACGGCTTTTCGTATTTATAAAGTTTTATTATCGGTTTAACACCACTTAGGACATAAAGTGATAGGTATTACATTTATTTAATATAATATTAACAATTTAGGATACATCCTTTATACGGTGTGGTTCGTTATAGCCAAAAACCAATATAATAATATGCCCTCTGTAACCTCATTTATGAGTCATCCTGTATAAAATATGATGTATCATCAAGAAGTAATTATTAAAACTATATTTTCATTATACAATGACAATTGTTCATATTTTTAACGATGTAATAAAAAATGATTTTTCCAAAAAAAAAAAATTTCTTATATCCGAACCACCCTGTAATTAACCAATTTATACAGTAACTTTTTATAAAATATTGGTGCCAAATAATTTATATCTCATATTTTCTACAACAAATGTGAATAAAATAGGTGTCTTGTGAGAAATATGCTTACAAAAAGTGGAATTTTCGATGTTTAACACCTTGTAGATCGAAAACTAGTCATAGGGGTTAATGGACATTTTTTGTCAGAACATCGAGTATAATAACATACCAATATTTTAGAAAATTTGACGAAAGTCATTTGTTTAATAAAAAGGTGCCTGGTCGTTTGCGAAAAAGTGTTAAATTCGAATTTTTAAGAAAATTGATCAAATAAAAGTTGTTTGTAATATCTTTCTCTATCAGTTTTATTTAATACATGATTTCTTTAAAATGTATGTATTTAGTTCATCTTCTAAACATTTACAGGGTACATTTAGTATTATTGGCAAAATTTTCCTTTTCTGAGTAGTAAAAATTATCTAGTCTATATTGTAATAAATCTAAATAATACGTTATGCATGCAAAAATAATACAAAATAAATTTCTAAAGAAAGTTAAGCAATATATTTCTCTTGCAGAAACAGGCAACACGTTATCAGGACGAGCATATTATAACTGAAATAATGCTGTATTTTTTTAACAATAAATACACAACGCAGTAGAATAATATTACCCTTTAGCGATAAATTATTTAAGTTGCAGATATGACGTTCTCAGTAAAAGGTAATACAAAGTGCATTCCATCTATACAAAGTTTTTGAGATATGGCGTTGTTGTTTAATGAGCGATATTGTGATTACATTGGTATGTTCACTGTTCAGTCCTAAACAATGACAAAAAAAACTACTAGACCAATTTTGTTTACAAAACTCGAATTGTATTCACGGTGCCATCCTCGTAGTTATCAAATTATTATAAGCGAGTATGGGAGAGAATTGTTACAAAGATTGTTTATGGTTGTAATTTGGTATTGACTTAACATAAGGCTCGTTAGCTCACCAAAAACTTGCAAAATTGCATTACAGAAGTATATTTTAATTCTCAAGCCAATTATTTTCAGTTTAATATATTTTTTTTCGTTGCAACTATTAAGGTATCATCTCGGTAGGCGCGACAGACGACCGCCGACGCGACCGAGAAGTGTCGCTTCACATCTAAAATACATACAATTATATGAAACACATTTCGCACGGTACGACACGAGAAGTGTCGTCAGACGACACTTCTGAATCTGACTCGGGGCAAAGGATTGCTGCCTGTCGCACTCGAAGTCACTGTCCTCGAGCATCGCTTCATCGCTTGGAGGTGAATAGGTTGAAAATTTCTTTCGATATAGGCAGTGTTGCCAGATTTTGGAACAGTATGGGTGAAAAAGAAAACCGTAGATCTGAACAGTAGATTTTAATACAGGGGGAAATAATTAAAATTTGCAGTGTAGTAAATAAAAACACAAGTATATAAGAAACGAAAAATAAACTTTTTTCGACCCAAATTAGAAGGTAAACAAAGAATAAACACAAATAATAACATTTTTAATATATACTTAACCTACGGAAACAAAAAAAAACAATGAAAAATAATAGGTACCTACTTCTTTTAGATCAGTCTAAATCAGATAATTCAAAATAGTAGTGTGCATGTTCTTTTTATGATGCCCTATTAATTCTTTGTTTCATTTTAAATAAAAACAATGATTATCTTGATGTTTTTTTTATGGAGCCAACCTAGAGTAATGGATGCTTATTACGCTGCTTTTACTGCAGAAAATTTACTAGAGAAAATATTCTTTAACCATTTGCTGAAGAATGAGGCAAACTTAATAAATTAAGAACAACATTTGCTAGAGACAAAAACAGTGGATCTACGTGAAAACAGTAGGTCTGGCAACGCAGATCGTTCCCTCGAATCGTTATCCTGTAAGTGTCGCGCGACACTTCTCAAGCTTGCGAAATTTACGAAGCGTAACATTTATGCATCTGTCGTCCTACTCGACCTTGGGGTCGTCTCAGTGGTCGCTTGTCTCCTGACGCGCCTACCCAAATGGTACCTTTAGAGTTGTATAGTGTTTATGAGGAAAGTAAGCAATTAATTTTGAAGTATGACAGCAGTGTGAAGTAAGCGTAGCAGGCGTAAATACTGATTCATTTATAAAACGCTCCTCAGATATATAATATATACTCGCACAATTTATTCCCACTCTAATGAGCAGCTATTTTTTTCTTTCTAATGTGGCAGCTGATACGACAGCTCTACCTGCGTAGAAATAAATAAAATTCGAACGATTGCTATAAAAAAGGGCTTAATTATAAATTAATGGAATATTCTAGTAGTTTTTCGTCGTTAATCCTCATTTTTCTATTTGCGTTTATTTATAATTGGTTACAATTTTTTTTATATATAATAGACTCATAAGAATCAGTTTGTATATACATATTGTGAAAAAGCAGTATTAAATGATTAGCTCACAACTGTTTTAAATTGTTTACTCTTACCTGCTGAGACAAATTAAAAAAATCTTGTATTCTCTTTGCTCTGTACGTCATTAATATAGAAAACAAACTCTTGCTTCTCCATTTTCTAACAATTGGCCTGATAAACTTCATTTCCGTTTCGGTTAAATTACTATGTAACTCTAGAATTTCTTTACGTTTTGCAGCGTTTCTGTAAGCTGAATTTAATAATATAACTGGTCTACAAGTTCTATAAAGCATTTATTTATTGAAGGTTAAGGCATTATATTTGCCTACAACTATTTTGATTAAATGAGTTTACCCTTTTGAATGATTTCTGCCGCTTCCTCCTCTGTTAAGATACTGCTTCTCCTCCTGGCATTAATTTGGTTAACTGGAAAATAATAAGTATGGGCTCCTTAGTTTGGAATCAGACGTTAATTTTTAATTTAATACACGTAATATTTTTTCCGAAAGTATAATTATTGCTACTAATTACTAAAGTGGCACTAAAAAACATCATTAATATAGAGAGTATGAAGCTATTGGATATTGCGATTTCAAATATCAGCTATACGGGCGTAGTTCACCAGCATTGGTGTTTAAACCTCGTTGTTAGAAATAGGCCGAAATGAAATTAATAAAAAAAGTTAATCTGTGGGCTTTAGTGTTTCTACATTTATAGCACATATTTTCCTAGAAAAGTTATCCAGTGAGCTCTGAGTCACAATACTATGTTTACGGCAAGTTCAGAGCATGACTCTGGTAATTGCGGATCTTCTCTTTAGTATGGCGTTTAAGTGGCAGACACTACAATAGACGTCATTTTATTGAATAATGAGTATACAGAAACCTATACGAAATGATACCTACTTAAAATATTATATTAAAAATGAATATTAATCTAGTAAAGAAATTGTTAAATGCCAATACCCAAACCAGTGACATGCTAGAACATAAAAAACAAAAAAAAAATACCACAAACTTAATTTATTAACTATAAAAAATGAGAGACATAAAATTGCACAAAAATATTAAAATAATAAAATAGGTCTCGCTATACTATCTTTATTTTCAGTAATTAAGGTCATCAATCAGAGTTATACCTAGCGAAATGCTAAAAGGGGGCGTCAAAATTTTGTATTTAATTTTCCAAAATAAATCTAAATAAGTATACTGAAATAACTTTAGTACATAATGTATAACTAAATATAGTCGAAGTAACAACTTATAGGAATATGATCTTTTAAATACCATACCTTGGATATAAATCTATAACGGCAAAGCATATAAGAATCATTTGTCTAAAAAAAAACGACTAAATAATAAAATACATGATAGGGAAAATATTTAATTTACATCTGCAAGATAAATTATGCAAGTTTATTATTAAAATTAACACATACTCATTTTCAAAGTAATATAAATATGTTAAAAGTTTTATAAAATATTATTAAGAAAAATGAAACGAAATTAAGGCTTAAGTCACCTCTCCTGTAATAACCAACGGTTGTAGAAGATGAATATCGTATACTTTACTTTCAGCGACCCATTCTATAATAATGAATAATGCATTTTGGTATGTATGAAGGCTTGCAGACACTCCAGGCACAGTTTAAAGAATATATATTCTTTAAACTGTGCTCTAGGAGAAGCTGCACTTATGAGTTGGGTTTTCATACCTGGTGGTCTTATAAACATCCTGTTTATAGGACAATATTCTATATGAGGACTGGATGCTTCCAACAAAAAAAAAATGTACGAGCGTGCCCGAAAGATGTAAGTCAACAGGGCTCCCGAGATAGTAAACTAACATAGCTCACAGCATCATTTCCAGTAACATCGCCATAAACATGGATAAACTTAAAATGGGCGTCTTATTGAAACACGAGGAAACTCCTACTAGGACCCTAACAAAATCGAACTCGTTGTTACCTTATTAAAAATAATATGGTTATTAAAACTGACTTACACTAAAGGGTAACATGGGTAATTTACACCAGTAAGACACATAAAAAAAAGAAGTAAACTTCTGCTTAACCTCACATGTGCTTTTCAATTTACTTTCATTCCCAAAAAGACCGGTAACTCTTTCAGAATTTTGCAACATCTTCTGAATGTCAATTATCAGGTATCAGAAGTGGCTATTGACTCATTCAAATTTTGGGAACTTATAAAATTTATGAAGTTTACTTTGGATGAATAAATATAACACATTATTATTTTAATTTTAATACCTACCTATCGGATAATAGAGAGTCACAAATACCAAATCCTATTAGGCCTTAAGCGTATAAGACAAGAGATCTCATTCAATGTATGTTGTATTATATAAGCGGGGGTCTTCACTTTGATCGTAAGGGGAGAGGGGTAGGTTCTTTACACTCAATCGCGTACCGTTTGAAAGGGTTCCTGTTTATGTTTACCATTTATGGACTGTAATAATAACAATAACTAATAATTTAGTTCATTAATTTGCATGATTAAGAGAAATACATTTATTTACCAATATTTAGTCTTCATTTTTAATTATGTTAAGCCTTCGTTATACTCTATATTACATATATTTTTTACTAAAAATTACTGTTTTAGGATTGATTTGTTTTTTTATAATTTCAATAGTTCTATTTATTGTAAATATAGATTTGGAACTCTATGCTTTCAAATGAATCCGTGGACATATATTATTTTCGTTTAGTTCATGTGGATAATTTAGAAACAAATCTTTTTTATAGAGTAAGTAAAAGACAACTAATAACAAATTACAATAATTTATTTATAATAGTAATATTGATATATGTGCATGTCTTCTTAAACATTGCACCCGCATTTTTTGTAAATGATTGCGTTTTGGGACAGGAAAAAATCATATCCTTTCATCTGTTCATTTTTATTTGTAAAAACTGTATTTGTAAACAGCAACACTACAGCTCGCTCCAATCATGGTCAAATTTCAAAATATTTCGGGGTATAAACAAAATGTGGTCCGAGTTCGGCTAGAAGGCCGTACCATAACTCAAAATGCTTAAAATAAATCATTCCCACAATAATATTTCTTTATAATTCTAATAAAAATTTATTTAAAAAATCAAACTAACGATATTGTAAAAACACTAACACTAGACATAGTTTAAAAATAAAAATACAAACACCACTAATTATTTACAAAATATTAGATGTTTAAAAAACTAAATAACGAAACCACTTTTTATTCTGTGACGTCACACCTCCGTCCATATCAACCGGAGGATACTACCGTTTTGTCTACGCACCGTGAATTATCCCCCTCAGTACATATCTAACCAATTTGCGTAATACCTCTAGCAGAGATTAGGGACCTAAAAATAGGAAACGCAACGACCGTAGCAACGATGGATTTATCTTTACGTCGCAGATGTTAACTAAAGGTATACGTCGTTTGTAGACAGACTAGACGTGGACAGTTTGTAAATATAAATGTCAATTAGTTGTATATATATCGTAGAATTCTGAATTTGAATTTTAAATTTTGAGTTCATGATTGTGTTATCCTCTAGATGAACTAAGCGAAATGGTGGTGGTTGTTTTTGTGAGAAATTTGTGGACAATAATTAAATTATGTAATATTACAATAAGTCGGAGCACGTATTGCATTAGTAACACATGCCATATAAATAAATTTAAACAACCCTAATGTGGCGTTCTTTAATTTACCAAAGTAAGGTCTTACCATATAAGCAAAGAATACCTACTTAGGAAGCGAAACTAAATGGGCGATTCGTGGACAAAAAACTGCCAAGTTTTCTTAGTGTTTCAGAAGTAGTTTAAAGTCAAATATAGGTGGCATTTTATGTAGAGAAACGTTTGGTATATTATTATTATTATTATTATTATTATTATTAGCGTTTTGTAAAAATTGTAGTTGTATCTAAGTATTAATTATAAATAACATAGTTCTAAGATGTTTATAATATAAAAAATACATTGCGTTGTTCATAAATTTTAATGAACGTTCTTGTATCCGGCTGTGGATGTTTTATTTCTGAAATTTCTAAATCAGTATTACCTATAATGATAATTTACGCCAAGATATTAGTCTTTTACTTAAAATATGTTTTTTTTGTTCTCTAAACCATTCCAGTTAAAACAGTAAATGAGCAATGTTACAAAACAATAATTAAAATAAAAGAAAAACTCATTTCAAGGAACTCAGTCGCTGCTATCAGGTTGCAATCGAAATGCATTTACAGCTACCTACAGTACTTCTGGATATATAATCTGTGGCGGGTGGGTTACTCCACGGCACTTAGTCCTCGCTAGGCCCATTTTGTATCCTCCTAAGATGATAGGCATCTCCCAGCTCGTGAGCCAGTCTACAAATTTAATATAGTTGACAACTTCGTCAAGATGTGCTTCTCTTATATCGGCCGGTATTAGCCAATACTCGCCGAAAACCAATCTAATAAATGGGAGCATCGGGCAGTCAAAGAGGATATGCTCAATGGTCTCATCTTCTTGTTCGCACCCCCTGCAGGGGGTGCTTCTTCCGTACTTGACAATGGCAAGTCAGAATGCCTGTGATCAGGCGCCTATTCTGTCTAGTCATAGTCCAGTATTTGTGTGCTGTAGAGTTGTCAGGATAACTTAAAATCTCACTGGCAACTCTGCAGTTTTTTGTTTCATCCCATATTTCCTTGAATTTCACAAGGAATTGCTCTTTAATTAGGTCTGTCACTACCGATGTTGGCTAGTGAATCAGCAAGAAGGTTATCTTTCGATGAGGCGTGGCCTTTGATCCATCTTAAAGTGACTACATTGTTAATGCCAAAGCTTTGTGACATTCTAGTACTAACCCTAAGTAAATTCGTAGTCTGTTCAGGGTAAGTAGTGCTTACATCCTATCTGTATAAATGAGCATGCTTCTACTAGTGATATTGTTTCTGGTGATTTCTTTTACTGCTATGAGAATCTCTGCCAGCTTGGTTTGAACAACATTGGCACTATTGCTCATAGCCCATTTTACGCTAAGGTTTAACGAACTGGAGTATATTCTACATTCTGACCCCTTGTTTTGTTTTAGAACCGTTGGGGTAGATATGAATCGTACCTGCCACTTCCGGTCCTTCTATTTGTTCTGCTATAACTTTATATGGATTATGGAAGATATATCTCGGTGAGATGAAGTTTATGTTTACTTGAAGCAGTGGGAGCGTATCGAGCGCCTTTTTGCCTAAAGCGACATTTCGCCTCTCCATATCGTACATCAGGTCCTATTCCAACCTTGCAGAGGCTTATCATTCTCATCAGATCAACGTCCTTGATGTAAATATCAAGGAGATTGAGACTAAGAACGACTTCCATGACTCTGGTTGGTGTGGTTTTTAAGGTTTCTTTTATGTTGAGACATGCTGTTATTTCAATTTGTTTCAGTTTACGGATAGCTGCCAATTTTTAGATTCGGTACCCAAACAACTGCATCGTATGTTAGCATGGGTCTTATGATGGCCATGTAAGTACATGTGACGAGTCTGGGGGAGAAACCGCAGGTGCGCTCCACGGTTTGGCGCTATTGTTCATAAGCAATGTATGCTCTTTTGTTTTCTAAAAGTGAGTTCCATGTTAACTTGCTTTCAAAGGTACTACCTAGGTACTTCACCTTTGTTGCAAAGTTTTGTTTTGTGTTTAGGAGCTCTGGAGGATTTAATTGCATTTTCATCCTTTTCCTTGTGAAAAGGACTATTTGTGTTTCTTGGGATAATTCTTATAAACCAAACGACAAAAATTGATTAATTTTCATACGTTTCCCAGTGTATTAAGTTTCAATGTTTTGGTACATACGAAAACTTATTCACTTTTGCTTTTTGGGTAGGTAATCTTTGATATAAGTAACACAAACAGTAGTCAACTTTTGTTACATACTAGGTATTTACTTATTATTTATTGCTTTAGAACAAAAAAAAATGGCTTCAAAACGTTAGAGAGAAGATTTGATATAGGAAGAAAAATTTTGAATTTCCATTATCGAGTTTTCATTAAATAGACACCTTTGGCCATTGGTGAAAAATGGATTAAAAAATGTAAAAATTACAAATAACGATCCAAAATTATAAAATATTTGTCATAAATAGATTTAAAATAATTAATTAATAATAGACCGTTAATAGAGTAGAATTTTTTTAAATAAACAATTTAGCGTAATTACATTGATTAAATTTATTTACCAGAACATAAGAGAGTAATCGATATTTATGCAACCTTTATTATCAGGTTTTTAAATTTCCCGCTGCGTTACTTGTTTGATATCGATGAAAGCGCCATATAGTGGGTCAGATGTTAACTGCGTCAGAGCTGGTCGTTATTAAGCATGGGCTTCTTATGAGCATTTCCTATCTTTATGTTCCTTATCTCTAACCTCTAGTCTTAGGCGTTCAAACGAACTGTCAAACAGTAGCTGTTGGTGGGAAGGACTGGTATATCTAAGATAGTTACGACATACTTTTTCATCTTGTACTCTATTTTTATTGAAAATAGCAGTCTCCAAGCCTTCCAATTTATAAAAAATGTATAAGTAGTTTTTTTAATAATATTTTCATTGTGTTCTACATAAAATATTTAAATTTAATCCATTTTTTTTGTTTTTTTTTGTGTTGTAGATAAAATACAACGTATATCTCAACCCCTAAGATATACCAACTCACTGATAGTACTTTTGTTTGATAGAAATAAGATAGCAAATCATTTAATTAAGGTGTTATGTAAAAAATAGTCAAATAACATAGTTTGGAATTTAAATGTTTACAATTGTTTATGTATCCATTTTTAGAAAATAAAACGTTACAAAGTCAACTCTGTATTAACAAGTTAAGACTGGTTTAATAATATTGTTACCCACACCCTGTAATAACCTGCGGCTGTTATGGAAAACGTACGAATATCACCCTACAGTGTGTTGCGGTCGTCATAAGAAAATACGAGTAACAAAAAAAGAGAGAATATTCGAGAAATGTCTAGAAATATCATTCCATTTAAAGAAAATTCTGGGCATTTCGGGAAGGTTCCAGAAAAATCAAATCGATGATCCCGACGTCAGTGTGGCAGTTTTGTGATAAACGTTATACGTTCATGTTATTAGTAATATAATTGCATTGTTGAGTTGAAATAAATTGAGTCATCAAAAACCTGCGTAACATTGATGGCAGCGGTAGGATATAAAATTAAAGATACCATTTATGGTAAATACTAGATCCACTGCGCACGAAATAGATATGGATCTTCAGGCCCACCACATGGTTTTTGAAGATGGAAGAGGAGAGAGTAAGACAAGAAGAGGAAAAGGAAAGGTGAAGGAAGGACGAAGAAGAAAAAGAAAAGACGAGAAGAGGAGAAAGAAAGGCACAGGTAAGCGGAAAAAGAGGAAAAGGAAAGGTGCAGGAAAAACGAAGAAGAGAAAAAAGGAAGGCGAGAAGATGAGAAAGAAATGCACAGGAAAGCGAAAGAAGAGAAAAAGGAAAGGAACAAAAAATGGCAGAAAAAGAGATAAAGAAAAGCAGAGGTTAAAATTATTAAAGGCTTGCGACAAATTCAAGAAAATTCAGGCAAGAGTTTTTCAAAACTAATTTGAAACAACAAGAAACGGCTAGAGTAAAGTTGAAAAGGCAAAATTAGAACTAGTTAAGTTAGAAAGAAGAACTCATAGCCCAGCTTCGGTTAGCAAAAGAGAAACTGAAAACACTACCTCGTCTTCCTCTATAACCGAACCAAGCTATATTCAAAACCCATTTTTACAAAGCCATACTATCAAGATAGTTAAGCCACCCACGTTTGATGGTCAGAAAACATGGTAAACGTATTGACTCCAATTTGAAGCTGCAGCTAGAGCCAATAGCTAGGCTGAAAAAGAGATGACGGATTCATTTATAATGTCGCTACGAGGACAGGCAGCAACCGTTTTACAGTTACTTCCTCAAGAAGCACCAAGGTATTTGTCTTTTGTCCAAGCCTTGTAGACAAGGTATGGCCAGCAGCATTTAAAACAGGTATTCTAAAGCCAGTTAAAGTTTCATATTCAGAAACATAATGAAAGAATACAGGAATTCGAGGCCGATATAAAAAGATTAATTCATCTGGCCTATCCACAGGTGCCCAAAGTTTTTCCAAAAAAAAATCGGCATACAGAAATTCATTGATGGACCTACAAGATGTGGAAATGCAGCAAGCCCTTCGGCTACAACATCACAAGAATATGAACCCGTAAAACTCATATCCAGATCTTCTCTTGCAGCACCCTCAGCAATTAGTCTCCAGGAAAGTGATGAGGCCAATAATAATCATACTATTCCTCAATGTACCCTATCATAAATCCTAAATATCCTGCAAAATTTGCAACGTTGTACACCTTTCTGCTTGGGTTGACTTTGATTATAATATTAAAAAAATAAAAAAGAGCTTTGAAAAGGAAATACCTTGTTTGTGTCTTTCTACTTTTCAAAAGTATGTAAAGTTTTTTTTTTTGATAAATTTATAGTTTTTTACTTTTTTGATTTTCTTTTATGAAACCACCTATTTTTGTTTTCATCTCTTAATTAAACATGTTTTAAGATTAACATTTAAATAGTAATTTTTAAGATCCAAATTTAGTCAGAAAACAATTCTGTTTATAACCCCTCATTTTATTATTATTTAACAATATTTGTTTTTAAAATTCCAAACATTATGCTGTGGAAATAAAAAATATCACATCCGGAAAAATCGAAGTGAATCTGAGCTAAAATAATAGAAATATGGACACTATGTTCTTATATAAGTATTCCGAAATTCAAAATTATATCTTTGAAATTATGAAGGGTATTTTGTGTACCCTTATCTCGATATTATCACTCGGTATATAGCTTTTACATACTATAACTATAATAAAGAGGAAAAAATGACCAACAATATGATTTAATCTCTGATTAAAACAATATTTAATCAGATAAATATGAATTTATGTTTTCAAAATCATGTTATCCAGTATAACAGAAAAACTATAAGAGATTAATTTTTTGACACATTTGCTACGGAACTAGGACCATAGAGAAGAATTATAATCAGTTTTTTGTGTTTTTAAATTGTCTGGTATCAGGGATGAAGAAAAGAGCAAACTACATAACATATCCCAAGCAGAAAGGTGTACAAAGCCATTTGTGGCTTCTATGATTTTTTTTATATTTCACCCCAATTTGCACCCCCTCAGATGGAGCAAATGTTAATTGCGGTTATGGTTGTTATGTATTTAAACCTCCTCAATTGAAATATGGAAATGAAAAGCGTACCAAGTTATATGACTATTACAATGGAGCTGTATTTTTCTTAGTGTACATTTGTGGATGTGGATAACTTAACACCCGTAATTTTTAAATTTCTTTAAACAAAAGTGTTTCCGATTAGTTACGATGTTGAAAATAAATAATTATGAAGCACACTGTACATTCTTAAAACCGGTGATCTTTTAAAATTAAGTTAACTTTTTATTCTGTTAATTAATAGCAACAATAAAATGTATATTAGATGATAAATTAAAAAAAAAATATATAAAAAATCGATGAAAAATGAATTTACATTGAACAATAAAAAGTCAAGTAACTAGAAAAAAAAGCCAACTTTATGTAAACTGTAGGTGGCTATTCAAAATTAAAAATTAAATGTTTGAATGAGTTAGTATTTAAAGTGATATTAACAAAGCAAGGTTAGTTTCAAAATAAACCAATTTTAGTTTTGTGCAATAACAAAAAAAATTAAATTTGGGTTTTAAAACGTGTTTGAATATGTTTAGTTCAAAAGATAAACATAGTTCTATAAAAAAAAATCAGTATAAAACTAAATAATTGGTTAGCATCTTATTGGCTAAATGAAAAAAAAATTGTAGAAAAATACTTTTTTCAAAAATATTAAGAAATACAGAGATACGAGTTATGTCTTTGATAGCTACGATTGGCTCCGCTTTAATTGCAGAAGAATCGGACACCTTCATAGAACCTGTAAAAGTAGGGCTTGTTTCATAAACCAAAAATCAGCGAATGAGAAAGATAATATTTACTATTGGTACTTTACAAAAGGAAATCTTCTTTTCTAAAGTTTTTTTTTCCTTACACCTTAATTAATATTTTTTTCCTTGTAGGTCTTGGGTTTTTAGGTGCTGGTGAGAAATGAAACTCGTGTATGTGGATAAAGCTTTCGGCACTGATCAGTGCCTTCTTCAGTAGTTTTTTCTTAGTACATTATTATTTTTTTTACAATATTAAAATCGTTCTACAAGAAAAAAAATTGTCCTTGTTTTATTATGTATTTAATTTCTATTATCCTTGTAATGTCCGTTTGTGGTGCTGTAATTGAATTGTATGGGTGTTGTTACCCTCTTTTTTCTCTTGCGGGCCCTCATAGAGGTCCGGATTCAAAGAAATTTAAATTTAATTTACACGTTTTTTCTTTGTTTTAGTGGTTTAACGACCATGCGGTTATTGATAGATTTGTCAATTGACAGGATTGAAGGGTATTTATTTGACATATTGTCATTTGTCTTTTCTTTTTTTTTTGTCTTTTATAGTCAATGCTGTTGTTAGGGTCATGTTGGTACAAAATTTTATATTTATACATATATATGTCTTCTTTTATTATATTATTATTATTATTATTATTATTATTATTATTCTGACCATTACTAAAAATTGGTACTGGACTCAGTGGAAATTCATGTATCTTCACAAGTCCGCAAAATGGTACTGCCGAAATCACATGTCAGAGGTGTGTTGGAGGAGCTTCATAGCAGCCGTTCGTAATGACATTTTGGTACTAAAAGGAAATTGGCACGAGTTGAGAAAAGACTTTATTGGATCAATTTTCGTAGGGATGTAGCCGATTGGTGTAAAAAATGTGATATGTAAGGTCTACGATTCGCATCTTCACGCATACATTTTTAGAAAGGCGACTCAGTATGGCTGTTTGGGGTCTCAAATTAATGAATGCCAATTTTAAATAAATTATTATTGATGTAAATGTAATAAATTTATTGTTGAAGCGTGACAAGTTTTAGAAAATAAAATATAATGACCATATCTGTATAAATAATAAAAATATTAATGTGCAACCGAGGTTGTAACGAGGTGAGTTTAATCCTTCAGTAAAGCTGCCACGTCAAGTGAGGATAACTAAAGGTGATAGTGTATATGACGCAAGTGTCTACTCAAAGAATACTATCGTGATTACATTTTAGCAACTTTTGTTGTTTTCTACCTGAACGTCTTGTTATCCTAGGTCGAAAACTAAGGACAACTATGGTCCTTTAGCATATATGTATAGGCGATCTGGTCCTTTATCATATCGATATCTGACCCTTTAGCACACATATGTGGACAGTCCTTTGTATGATATGTATTAAGTTTTGTATTGTTTTTGTTTTTGTAATATGAATATGTTTATGTAGTATGTTTGTGTTATTTGTTGTAGGATTTTTGAAAAAAATATTTTCGTAAAAGTATGTTATGTTAAATGTAAAGTGTCGCAGCCAGTAGAAAGATTAAACTCCCCAAAATAAATAATAATAGTGAATTACCAGAAACTACATGTCTTAAATTTTATTTATTTAAACTTCATAATGTATATAATAGACTTATAATTGAATTTGCTAATAATAAAAATTTAGATTTTAAAGACGGATATTTAGGTACTCATTAAAAAAGATTCAAGTTTTTACCTGCGTCATGTTAGCAAATAGCAGCAACAATAAATTAAGGTGGAGGCCAAAGCGCCAGCGGTCATACTAAATTTTTAACATCTAAGTATTTAAAATTTCGACATAAAGAATATATTTAATCATAATTTGTTGCATTATAATTATTATTACCCTTTCTTAAAATTATAATAAGGAATTTAGAGAGGGATAGAGCTTCTATTACTAGCACGAATATTGTGTTTTTCAAATATTTATTTACGCCATTGGATAGATACTAAAAAAACAATATATGGGTAATAAGGGATTTAGAGACTTTGAAATTTCAGAGTATTTATTGCTGAACCAAAATGTAATTTTTTCGAAAATTCATTTAAGCCATTCGGAAGGTAATAAAAAACAAACAATTTTTTTTAATACCATTTTAAATGATATATGGGTTATAAGGGATTTAGAGAGCTTTGAAATTTCAGAGTTTTTATTGCTGAACCAAAATTTGTTTTTTTCAAAAATTTATTTAGGTTATTCAAAAGATAATAAAAAAACGAACAATTTTTTTAAATACCATTTTAAATGCTATAGGGCTTATAAGGAATTTAGAGAGATTTGAAATTTCAGAGCTTTTACTGCTGAACCAAAATTTGTTTCTGTCAAAAATGTATTTAGGTCATTCGAAAGTTAATAAAAAACAAACAATTTTTTTAAATGCTATATGGGTAATAAGGGATTTAGAGAGCTAGAGAGATAACAAAAAACATACATTTTTTTTAAATACCATTTTAAATGCTATATGGATTAAAAGGGATTTTGAGATCTATGAAATTTTAGAGTTTTTACTGCTGAACCAAAATGTAGTTTTTTGATAATTCATTTAGGTCATTCGAAAGATAATAAAAAAACAAAGAATTTTTTTAAATACCATTTTAAATGCTATATGGGTTATAAGGAATTTAAAAATCTTTGAAATTTCAGTTTTTATTGCTGAAAATGTAATTTTTTCAAAAATTCATTTAGGCTATTCGAAAGATAATAAAAAAAAAAAACTTTTTCAAATACCATTTTAAACAAATTTTGGTTTGGAAATAATAAATTTCAAAGCTCTCTAAATCCCTTATAACCCATATAGCATTTAAAATGTTATTTTAAAAAATTGTTTGTTCTTTATTGTCTTCCGAAGGCCCTTAATGAATTTTTGAAAAAAATACATTTTGGTTCAGCAATAAAAACTCTGAAATTTCAAAGCTCTCAAAATTCCTTATTACCCATATAGCATTTAAAATGGTAGTTAAAAAAATCGTTTGTTTTTTTATTATCTTTAAAATGACCTACACAAAATTTTAAAAAAACAAATTTTGGTTTAGCAATAAAAATTCTGAAATTTCAAAGCTCTCTAAATCCCTTATAATCCATATAGCATTTAAAATGGTTTGGAAAAAACTGTTTATTTTTTTATTATCTTTCGAATGGCTTAAATTAATGTTCGAAAAAATTACATTTTGGTTCAGCAATAAAGACTGACATTTCAAAGCTGTTTGTTTTTAATTATCTTTCGAATGGCCTAAATTAATTTAAAAAAAAAAAAATACATTTTGTTTCAGCAATAAAAACTCTGAAATTTCAAAGATCTCTAAATCCCTTAATACCCATATAGCATTAAAAATGTTATTTGAAAAAATTGATTGTTTATTATCTTTCGAATGGCCTAAATGAATTTTCAAAAAAATACATTTTGGTTCAGCAATAAAAACTCTGAAATTTTAGAGATCTTTAAATCCCTTATAACCCATATAGCATTTAAAATGGTATTTGAAGAAATTATTTGTTTTTTTATTATCTTTCGAAAGGCCTAAATTTTGGTTCAGCAATAAAAAATTTCATAGCTCTCTAACTCCCTTATTACCCACATAGCATTTATGGTATTTTAAAAAGTTGTTTGTTTTTTTATTATCTCTCCAATGGCCTAAATAAATTTTTGAAAAACACAAATTTCGTGCTGGTAATAAAAGCTTTAGCCGCCTCAATAATGACAGTCACTAGAATATAGCATATGCAGATAACCTGGTCACTCTGCAAACAGGAAATTTTGAGAACATACTCTGCGAAAGAATGCAAGTGGCTCTAAAAATTATAGAACAGTATTGCAAGGACCAGAGGACAGAAATGGATGAAAATAGATTTAAAACATCCAGAACTCCTAAACACAAAACTGAACTTTACAACAAGAGGTGAAGTATCTAGGTCTCACCTTTGACAGCAAGTAAACATGGAACTCGCACTTGGAAAACAGAATTAAAAGATCATACATTGCTTATTATCAATGCTGCCGAATCATGGGGCGCACCTGGGGTTTCTCTCCCAAAGTCGTTGCATGGACTTACACGGCTATCATAAGACCTATACTAGCATACAGTGCAGTTGTCTGGGTACCGAAAACCCAAAAATTAACAGCTATCCGTAAACTAGAATAAATTCAAAAACAGCATGTTTCAACTTAACAGGAGCCATGAAAAAAACACCGACCAGAGACATGGAAGTCATTCTTAGTCTCACTCCCCTTGATATTTGCATCAAAGAGGTTGCTCTGACGACAATGACATGCCTACGCACGGTTGGAATAGAACCTGATGTAGGATTTGGTGAGTTGAGACGTCACTTTTGGCAGGAGGCACTCGATACGCTCCCTCTACTTTAAGCGAACATGGACTCCATATGACCGAAATGTACCTTTTATAAGAAATATAAAGTTGTAATAAAACAAATAGTAGAGCCAGAAGTGGCAGGTACGATTCATATCTACACCGATGGTTCTAAAACAAAACAAGGCACATGATGTGGAATATACTCCAGATTCTTAAACCTAAACATAAAATGGGCTGTGAGCAATAGTGCCAGTGTAGTTCAAACAAAGCTAGCGGGGATTCTCATAGCAGCAAAAGTAATATCCAGAAACAATATCACTGGAAGAAACATGCTCATCTATACAGATAGGAGACAAGCACTACTCACCTTAAACAGACCACGAATTTACTCAGGGTTAGTACTAGAATGTCATGAAGCTTTGACCGACGTATCCATCAATAATGTGGTCACATTAAGATGGATTAAAGATCACGCCACATCGAAAGGTAACCGTCTTGCTGATTCACTAGCCAAAAAAGAAGCCAGCCAAATACTTTTTAGACCTGGCCCTTCTATTGGCCTGACAAAATCGGTAGTGACAAACCTAATTAAAGAACATCCCCTTGTGAAATTCAAGGAAAGATGGGATAAAACAAGAAACTACAGAGTTTCCAGGGAGCTCTTAAGTTATCCTGACAACACTGCAGAAAACAAATACTTGACTATGACTAGACAGAAGCTGCCCATAGTCACAGGCATTCTGTCAGAATCCACACTCTGCAGAGGGTGCGAACAAGAATATGAGACCATCGAGCATATCCTTTACGATTGCTCGACGCTCTCATTTATTAGAAGATTTGTGTTAGGCGAGTATCGGCTAACACCGGCTGATATAAGAGAAGAACCTTTTGGCGACATTGTTAACTACATTAAATCTATAGGCTGGCTCACGAGCTAGGAGGTGCCTATCATCTTAGGAGGATGCTCATTGGGCCAAATTAGGCCTAAGTACCGTGGTGGTAACCCACCCTCTACACGTTACAGATACAGAACTCTCTCGATTTGAAAAACTGAGGAGAGGAAATATGTCACCATTCATCCCTAGAATTCTAAAAATAAAGCTGACACCTTAGAAACTCAGTTGTGTGCAGTTTCCAATTTCAACACTTGTTCTCTTGCATCTTGATAATGTTTAATTAGATTATTGTTAAATTTGATGCAGTTAACATTGCAATAATATATTCTTTAATTTAAGAAGAAAAATATTTTTTTAAAAAGGACTTTCGGCGATGTGGAGAGTTATTAAGTGTTATATTTTCTGGCAAGATTTGAAGGCATAAGGAATGATAGAACTCCAAAGTGTGTGCACAAAACGATGGACACTAGAGAAAGAGGTGATATAGATCCGCTATTGCATTATTATTGCACTCACTTTCAGATTTTTAATTTGTGTTAGAATTTATATTATTGTTTTATATTTCTTTTTTATCTTTTTGTTTATGGAGAATATACGTTTATTTAATGTTTGATTAAATATTTGTATTTAATATTCCTTATCATACATTCAACGGCTTTTAATGTATTTTTACGTTAATCATCCGTAAATGAAATTTTCAAATATTACTACAATTTCCTCGGTGATTATCTTTAATAACTGGCCAGTCACGTTAATACACAATGGTTAATAACCGTCATTAATCGAAAATTCGCGGTATGAACCAAACCAATTTTTTACATTTACTGTAACATACCTGCCATTAAGAATGGGACACAGAACATCTAAAGATTTTCTGAATAAAAATAAGACGAATAAGCTAAACATGCTTAGATAAAATATTGCTGATCAAATACAGGGTGTTAAAATTCAAAATTCAAAAATTATTATTGGCTTTATTGTTTTTATGTCTCAGTATAATTTTACCAAATTCGGTAAATATTTTTAGTGTCATAAAATACACCCATCAAAAAAAAACAATTAAATTAACTTTGGAGTAGCGAACGGCATGGATAAGTGGATAAGTAACACCTTCCTCCCTTTAAATTTTATACCACTGTCAAAAAAATTTTTTGGACTATACTTATAAATTTTTTATAAGTCTACTCTTTTTTAGGAACTCATAAAGTGATGAGTTTTCGAGATATTCACAATTAAAGGTGAATATTCTTTATTTAAATTTTAGATATTTTGGATTTTTTTATTAATTTATACTAAGCGAAAGTTTTTGGAGTAATAAGGTTCACCTATCAGCAACTATGGTAAATACACTTTGCCATAAGCGTACTGCATACATAAGTAACACCTTCATCACTTCTTAATTTTACTCCAAAAACTTATTTGGACCATAATTTTGATTTCTTTTGTTTTTTTTTTTAATAAATCATTATAGTCTTGTTGAGAATTTATAAAAAAAATTCAAAATTATAAAATTAAAACAGTTGAGTGTGAATATCTCAAACATTAATACTTAATAAGTTTCAAACAAGAGTAGATGATTTATTTAAAAACATCAAAAAGTGTAAAATTATAGTCCAAATAAGTTTTTAAAGAGTGGCGTAAATTTAGAGGGGACGAAGGTGTTACGTATCTGTGCCGTACGCCACTGGTAAACTTTATTTAACTAATTGTTTTGTTGATTGGTGTATCTTATGACACCAAAAATATTTACTGAAATTAGTAAAATTATATAAAAAAATTTAAAAATTATAGCCAATAACAATTTTTGAATTTTCGGAAACCAGAAATATATTATCTGAGTGTGTTTCGTTTAATCGTTCTATTTTTAATCAAAGAATATTTAGTTGTTCCGTGTCCCATCCTTAATATATAAAAAAAAGTAGATGCTCAATTATTTTTAAACCAAACCTACTATTGAAATAAAGGTAAAAGTTAAATTTATTTTGTCAAAATTAAACACTTACTACAAGATTTCTGTTCTTTTTTGATTTGTTTTGCCAATCTGCATTTTACCAGGAATCCTCGTAGGATGCTTTGTATCTTGATAATTTTCTTAACTTGAGTTTCGTACAATCGAGATAAGTATTCTTCATTGTAATACTTCAAAAAGATTTTGGATTTTCCTAAAGCCCAACCCTCCATTTTCAAACGTACCATTAATAGCCTGCAATTGTCTTTAGTAATGTCAACATTTTCGTCGAAATCGAATGCAAGGAATTTATATCTATAAATAGAATTAAAAAAATAATTACGTTATGAGACATGTTTCTCAATTTTTAAAATTAGTGTTCATATTGGCCAAATGAAAACGTACCAGAGCCATTAACAAAAACTTACCTTCTTAAAAATTCTGGAAATGATATTCTTTGAGAGTATCCTTTTTGTCTGATTTTAGCCGTTTCAGCTACACCCATAGCTCTTATTTGATGTTTAACTAGTTCTCTTTTGAAATTCTGTGGTATCCCTTTAAGATCTGTTCTAATACACCTTACAAAATGTGTACCACCTGAACCTGAACCAATGGAGAGTTCTCTTAGAAGTTCTATACATAACGATCTGAAGACTGCTGACTGAGTGCGCATCTTTTTAATTTGGGAATATTGCCGTTCTGTAGACACCTTTAAAATTAATGTTTTTGTTAAAATTATTTACTAATAATTTATTTGCACAAAAAAATTTATTGAAAACTATCCATCCTAAATAATTTTAAGGAAAGGCGTTTATGAAAAAATACGAAAATAAATTTAAAATTATATAAAAGGACACATCTTTTTGTTCAGGTATACTCGTTTTCAATAATGTTTTATTGGGTGTTCCCAGTACATTAATAAAAAATTTCTATTCTTCTTTATTATTCGATACCAATAATGTGTATGTGAGGTGTAAAGTGAATACTTTAGAAGTTGCAGATATTTTTAATTTAATAACAGAAACTATTTAATTCTCAACAAATTAATGCAATTGTTGTCATATAAATAACATATTATTTGATTTCCATACAATGATACAATCCAGTTTAAAATTACAATTCAAACTACATTACGTAACATTTCTTAACTGTCTCGAACAATGGGCGTGTTTAATGAAAATCAAAAATAGTTTTTAGTGTTCCCTACCCGAAGGGTAACCATCGGCTGTTCATCCGACTGTCTGTCAGTGGGCTTTATCTTATGATCTGTAATAGGTACAGTTGAAATTTTTAAAGGATGTGTATTTCTATTGCCGCTATTACTACAAATAATTAAAATAAAAGTACATTAAAAATTAAAGCGGATCTGGTACTAGAAACGTGTTGTTTGGATTTTTTTGCTCGATCCTAATGAAGTATTTAAAAAGTAGCTAAATTGTATTAAATCTTGTACGATGGTGCGGAACCCCTTATGCGCGAGTCCGACTCGCACTTGTCCTGTTTTTATTTCTAATAGCACAAAATCGTATCTAAAAATACATTAACTATACAAGGTGTACCAATAAAAACGCCCAGGCCAGATATTTTGGTAAGTAATGGAGATATTCTAATTCTGTGAAAGCCAGTTCACAGAGTACTAAGAGAGCTTCAGTTTTAGATATAAATTGATTTTAAATAGGTCAATATGAAGATAGCGCTGTGCTTGATCATTTTTTTTTTCAATGGGAGGATCTTTCTGTATAGCGCATCTTGAAAAAAATGCATTTTTAAGCAGATTTTGTTTTATGAACTAATTCGATAAATCTAGCCACTTTTGATATACAGAGTGGGTCACTCAAAACAGTTTCGTACTGTTTTTCAGCATTAATCATTGGATTTTAAGAAAATGTTAAAACAGGTTGATTTTTATTCCAAATTAAAAACATTTTTTTACAATACAGACATCTGTCATGTGTCAACCCCCTCCCTTGCACTTCTCCAACACCTTAATTTTAAATAGGTAATGTACCATGTATGGCACATCAGTAAAAAGGTAATTTAATAGGGAATTCAGAAATATTTATGTACATTGCGTTAAATTTTATCGCTCTCTAGCGGGATAAAAAAATACGTGTGAAACTACAATGTGTAGTACATCATTAAAAAGGTAATTTTATGAGGAATTTAGAAATATGACTCTTCATTGCCATACTTTTAATTGTACCGCCCTCTAATAGGATAAAAAACCACGTATTATAAAGTGTGACACCTTATTTGAAGGTAAATTTTAATTACTAATTCAATGCTCCACAACATTAATATAAATATTCTTCATATTGCACTTGCAATAGTTTGAAAATAAATATGCATAATTTAAAACATTATTGCTAACTTTAATTTGTTGCAAGTGCAATATGGAAATATTTATATTAATTTTATGTGGTGCATTAAATTAGTAATTAAATTATCTTTTAAATGAAGTATCACACTTTATAATAAGTTACAGGTTTTTTTATCCCGATAGAGGGCGCTAAAATTAAAAGTATCGCAATAAACAGTCAAATGGCTAGATTTATCGAATTAGTATATAAAACAAAATCTGCTTAAAAATGCATTTTTTACCAGATGCGCTATATAAGAAAGATCCTCTCATCAAAAAAAAAAAATATATCTACATATTGACCCATTTAAAATTAATTTATATCTAAAACTGAAGCTCTCTTAGCGCTCTACGAACTGGCTTTTACAGAATTAAAATAAAATATTTTATAAATATCACAGATACTTTAACCAATTTGGTTGTTATTTGAGGTAAGCTCAAATAAGAGAGGAAATAAAATTAATTTTAATAGTCCAAACTCAATTATACCAAAACAACTTGGAGCTTGACAATTATTGGCTTAATATTGACTAAAAAATTAGCAAAAATTATCAGATGCATCCCTTCTTTTTGCCAGGATTCATCATGCAGTTTCAGTAAAAAGAAAATAGGACGTAAATCTCTTTATTAACCAGGACATCAGAGTTGCCGCCCGACAAAGTACTATAGATATCTTTTTTTTTCGGCTTAGCTTTTTATAGAAAACTAGCTATTGCCCGCGGCTTTGCTCGCGACTTTGCTCGTATATATAGTTGTGTTATTAATATTAAAAAATACATGACTTCCTTTTATATTAATTTTTATTAGTTTTATTGATTTTTATTCATTTTTTTCATGTTTTTTTTTTATTTTCATTTATTTGTATTTATTTTTATTCATGTTTATTAATTTTTATCAATTTTTATTAATTTTTATTAATTTTTAATCATTTTTATTAATTTTTATTAATTTTTATTAATTTTTATTAATTTTTATTAATTTTTATTAATTTTTATTAATTTTTAATAATTTTTATTAATTTTTATTAATTTTTATTAATTTTTATTAATTTTTATTAATTTTTATTAATTTTTATTAATTTTTATTAATTTTTATTAATTTTTATTAATTTTTATTAATTTTTATTAATTTTTATTAATTTTTATTAATTTTTATTAATTTTTATTATTTTTATTAATTTTTATTAATTTTTATTAATTTTTATTAATTTTTATTAATTTTTATTAATTTTTATTAATTTTTATTAATTTTTATTAATTTTTATTAATTTTTATTAATTTTTATTAATTTTTATTAATTTTTATTAATTTTTATTAATTTTTATTAATTTTTATTAATTTTTATTAATTTTTATTAATTTTTATTAATTTTTATTAATTTTTATTAATTTTTATTAATTTTTATTAATTTTTATTAATTTTTATTAATTTTTATTAATTTTTATTAATTTTTATTAATTTTTATTAATTTTTATTAATTTTTATTAATTTTTATTAATTTTTATTAATTTTTATTAATTTTTATTAATTTTTATTAATTTTTATTAATTTTTAATAATTTTTAATAATTTTTATTAATTTTTATTAATATTTATTAATTTTTATTAATTTTTATTAATTTTTATTAATTTTTATTAATTTTTATTAATTTTTATTAATTTTTATTAATTTTTATTAATTTTTATTAATTTTTATTAATTTTTAATAATTTTTATTAATTTTTATTAATTTTTATTAATTTTTATTAATTTTTATTAATTTTTATTAATTTTTATTAATTTTTATTAATTTTTATTAATTTTTATTGATTTTTATTAATTTGATTAATTTTTATTAATTTTTATTAATTTTTATTAATTTTTATTATTTTTTAATAATTTTTATTAAATTTTATTAATTTTTAATAATTTTTACTAATTTTTATTAATTTTTATTAATTTTTATTAATTTTTATTAATTTTTATTAATTTTTATTAATTTTTATTAATTTTTATTAATTTTTATTAATTTTTATTAATTTTTATTAATTTTTATTAATTTTTATTAATTTTTATTAATTTTTATTAATTTTTATTAATTTTTATTAATTTTTATTAATTTTTATTAATTTTTATTAATTTTTATTAATTTTTATTAATTTTTATTAATTTTTATTAATTTTTATTAATTTTTATTAATTTTTATTAATTTTTATTAATTTTTATTAATTTTTATTAATTTTTATTTATTTTTATTAATTATTATTAATTTTTAATAATTTTTATATATTTTTATTAATTTTTTATTAATTTTTAATCCCGTTTTCCCTCCTTAAAATGTGAAAATCCAATAACCCTAAAACACGTCATTATTAATTTGTACTCATTAGCTGCAATTCCAATTTTCATGTTTTTAACTTTAAAAAGAACCAAACATTGATACTCCCAAATAAATTTTCACCCCCTTCATCTTCTCCCTTAAAATGTGAAACTCGAAAAACCCTGCAACACGTCATTAATAATTTGTAGTCAGTAGCTGCAATTCCAATTTTCATGTTTCTAACTTCATAGAGAACAAAACAAATAAATAGTCCATTACAAACTTTACCCCCATTTTCCCCCCTCAAAATGTAAAAAATCCAAAAACCCTGAAATACGTCATTATTTATTTATGCTCAGTAGCTGTAATTTAAATTTTCATATTTCTAACTTTAAAGAACAAAGAGTTTCATTAAAAGCTCCCTGCCCCCATTTCCTTCCATTTCCCCCTTTAAAGCGTTAAAATTTCCAAAAATCCTTTCTTAAAAGATGCTTACGTTATAAAATAAACCTATGTTCCCAATTTCAGCTTTCTAGGCTCAGTAGTTTTGGCTGTACGCTGATAGGTCAGTCAGTCAGTCAAGACAAACAATTTTATATATAGATGTTAATTCTTGATAAAGCTATGAATAAAGCTAGCAAAATATTAAAAACAAACCTTTTAAAATCACATACAGTCAATTAATCCCAGGAACGTCAAATAGTCATAATTTAAACTAAAAGAATAGATGGAAGTGAAAGTAAGAAAAAAGAGCCAGGGAAACAGCAGAGACCAGAAGAGGATGCCAGAAAGAAACCACTCCCGATATCATCACGTCAGTTCAATACACCATATTACGAGAAGTGGTACCACACAAAACACTTGCTGATATAAACATTTTTAAATAAGAATGACTTAAAATGGTTCATATACAAACTCTAATATGGATTAAAAGAATAAAAATGCCTTTTCTGACCTGACATAGGCAAAAGTACCTCTTTTAAAAAAGATATCAATTTCTGATATTAAATTTTACGAAAAAGAAATTTTGAACATCCTTGAAAAGTGAGCAATTCCATTACAAAAGCAAAACAATTTTTATCATTTTAATTTCTTATTTAAAAAAACACTTCAGATTGAATCTAAAGAAGCTAAATTATTTTATATCTACAAGTTATTTTAAACTTGATGAATATAAAACAACAATTAAGCTAATAACTAAAGATGGCGTTTATCAAGCCTTAACTAGATTGAATTTATTGGGTCCAGTGGCGTCTCAGTGGACACCACAGCCCATATTATTGAGAGAAAAAAATTACACCACTTACTTTTTAGATTAAGCAGCTAAAAATACAACTTTTTGGTGCTTTTCTATTTTCTTTTTAGCTAGCTTCGTTTTCGAAAAAATAGCCCCTCTATTGCATGTCATGATCATGGAAAAAATGATTTTTTATTAATATAAAAAATCATATCGCTCATTTGTCTTAAATTTGGTACTTACTGTTGTACTCGTTTTCTTTCGAATTAGCAATCTAAATTATTTCAGGGGCGTCTTGGAAGACGGTTTACTATTTTTTTCAAATTTGAAAAATAAACATTTAACTTCAATGAATTTTATTGTCAAAATCCAATTAAGTACCTACTTACCTGCTTTGGAGAGCAGTTCACAGTAAAAGTATTGTCATATCAATAAAATTCAGATTTGTCAATTAGCAGTGACTCCATCATGAATAACTTTACTAATTCTGAAATTACTGACAACAGATCTCACAAACCAAGGCTATCAATGGCATTCATATGAAAGAAACCGTGTACCAATAAAATTGATAGCTAGAAAACTATCATCATACCTGCAATCCAGAAGATAGAGGTATAGAAATAAAGCACAGTGGATTTAGAATTTTGTATGTGGTTATATTCAACAGAAAAAAACTAAAGAATAAAGAGAAAATCAAGTCATAAGAACTGATATAAAGAAGCTATTGCCGCTATCATCGTATAAAGAACTATAGTAGGATAATCGCCATGTAAAAGTTATTGGAGGCAATCGCGCCCGACACCTATTGTTACAATAATTGAACTAACAATATTATTTGCTACGTCAGATTTTAGAACTTTATAAGCGACAATTCTGTCAAATATGGTCAATATATATTTTTTTAGTTATTGAGATTAAATATAATTAAAAGTTAGTGATTGGAGTCCGGTGCTGACACCGAAAATTAAATAAGCGGTAATTTGTGTTTAAAGATTTTTCGATTTCTTCATTGGAAAAGTTGACTAATTAATAGTAAAAGTGTTACCATAGTGTGTTTAAGTGAAAAACTACCAATAATCATAAAATTATCAAACCTAGTAAGTCATTCTGTCCCAATTTTACGGTTAAAAACAGTTTTTACCAGTCAAAAATCAACAGAAATAGATAAAGGTCAAGAACGAGTATAGATATCACCGCCGTTTAGCGCTTACTAATAAAGAACAGGACCGTATTTAGGATTAAGCTAAATGAATTTATTTAACAATGGATGAGTTTCCCGAATTAGGAGCTCCTAGTCAAGGAAGTTCACAAAATACAATTAATAATAACCAAAGTAGTACCTACTCAACAGTCGCCACCCAAAATAAATTTAATTTCCCATCAAAAAAACAAGCAATAGTTTTCTCTGCCCTAGATAACACCAAAGTGGAAGAATATTTATATGCAATTGGAAACAAAATCCAACCCTAAAATATTTTGTTCATATCTCGCATCTCAAATAACAGAATATGCATCTATTTATCAAGTGAAGCAATCGTAGAAAAATTCCTAAATACAGATAATGGATCAGTAGTAGTTAATCAACAAATCATTCAAGGCCGCCGTCTAATAAATGCCAACGAACGACTAATCATCTCTAACGTTTGTCCGACAATTCCCCATTTAGTTATCGAAGATGCTTTGAAACGAATTGGACTATCACTTGTAACTACCTTAAATTTCCTGAGGATTGGAACCCAAGCTTCAGAATATAAACACATCTACAGCTTTCCGAGACATGTATACATCAACCCTCCAAAAAATATATCAATCCCAGAATCTATTATTATTGATTATGACCAAACATCCTACCGAATCTACCTATCGTTAGACAACCAGATCTGCTTTGTATGTAAACAAAGCGGTCATATGGCACAAAGCTGTCCACATTCCATTAACTTTTCTCCCACAACCAACCAAAATACACAATCACTGTCACAAACAAACAAGGGAAACAACACAACTATCTCAGCAAATAATTCTAGCAAATCGATCATAAATGTACCACAATCATACCCTTCATCAAGCAATACACCGACATCCCCACAAACAAATGCTTTCTCCACTCCAGCAGATAATTCCAACCAATCTAACATGTCTATTATACAATCCTGTTCCCAATCAAGCAATATCCAACCTGAGGCCAACATACAAACAAATACATCAATACCAACTGATACTTTAGTGGCCTCAAATTGATTCAAAAACACAACACAACATCAGCATACTAAAGATCAAATGAAAACACCAGCACAGGATAATCCCGAACAAAATATATTTACTATACCTGGAGCTAAACCAGTGAAAAAATCAAAAACATTTAATCTTAACAAGAAAATACAGGACCCACTTGATGAAATGAAGCAACCCATACAAGCTTTCCTTAAAGATACCTCTTTCTCCTTCCCACTTAACTTCGACGAATTAAGATTACTAATAGAAAATGCCTAAGGCTCACAAGACCCCCTCAGTATTGTAAAAACCTTTTCTGATGATATTGAAGGCCTTATAGATATGTTAATAAAGGTTCATCCCTACTGTGCTAATAGTAAGCTTAAGACTAGAATTACTAAACTGAGAAAAAAATACAGAGACAATTCCAACCTGAAAGTATACTTGAATCATCAGATACAGATACCTCAATAGATAACCAGTAAACAAACAAATTATATTTAGTATTCTTAACTCTATATCTCAGTGGAATCTAAATGGGTACTACACCCATTTAGAAATGTTAAAAGTATTGATAAACAAATATAATCCTTCAATAATATGTCTTCAAGAAACACATTTTAAAAACAACAATGTTCACAAACATAGAAACTTTAACTGCTTCCATAAAAATAAAGATATTTATAATCATGCCAGTGAAGGTGTAGCCATATACATACATAATTTAATTGACCGTAAACAAATTACACTAACAACAGACTTAGAAGCAGTAGCGGTATCGATAGAAGGCCCAACAAACATTAATATATGTAACATTTATATTCCTCCAGACACTAGTCCAACTTTACATGATATAACACACCTTTTAAATCAAATAAATACTCCTCGCATCATACTTGGCGATTTTAACGCACATAATTTCATGTGGGGCTCAAAGATACAAACACCACTAGGGCGCACAGTGGAATCAGTTATAAATAGTCTAAACCTAAATCTACTAAATGATGGTAGAAGCACACGTTTTAATGCAACAACTGGTGAATCCTCAGCAACTTTAAATGATCCTGCATTATCAGTCTCTCTGTCTTGGGACGTCCTTCCTTTCACCTACGATAGCGACCATTTCCCAATAATTATAGCCAATTCTATCAATGAACAATCTCAATCTCAATCAAACCCAAACCCAGCCAAAATGGAGAATAAAGGATGCGGACTGGGAACTTTATTCCACACTGATAACTAATAACCAAGCTTTAAAATATGACTTTCATAATAATGATTCTATAGACACCAAACTAAATACCTTTAACGATTTTATTATAAGTGCAGCAGAAATAGCAATTGGGAAAACCCACTTTAAAAAACCTCGAAAAGCAGTACCTTGGTGGAACACAGAGTGTGAAGTAGCTATAAAAGAATATAAAAAAGCGTATAACCGATTCAAAAGAAACAAAAATTTAGTATGTCAGAATTCAAAAGACTACGAGCCAGAGCTAGATTCATAATAAAGAAAACTAAACAGGAATCGTGGAGAAAATTTGTATCCGACTTAAATACATCAACCCCCATTAGCACTGTCTGGACCATGATAAAGAAACTTAATGGAAAAAACTCATACAGCACAATAAACTACATTGAGGACAATAGTTCAGTTTTGATATCAAAACAGAATCTTTAGCAAACAATTTTTATCTATCTTTAAGCGACAGTTCACTACCACAAGAGATCCGGATATTGAAACACAATGAAGAAAAAATTAGAATATTATTTGAATTAGCCAATGACTCTGAACTCAACGTACCAATCACCATAAATGAGTTGGAATCGACCATCAATGATTTAAAAGATACAAGTCCTGGACCTGATGATATACCCGGCATCTTCCTTAAAAAACTTCCTGTTATAGCAAAAAATCATTTGCTTAATTTATACAGTGAGCATCATAAGTCTTACCCCCCCCCCTAACTAACTCGTTACTGCAGTCTTTTTAGGAAAATTACCAAAACACGTCGATTTTTGATTTCTACAATGTACATTTTTGTATGAATGGTTTACCCTTAATTTTATCCCTTACTGGAGGGGAGCAACCCTTTCGAAAAATTTAAATGGCATGGGGTGGTAAGTGATAGCTCATTTGAAAGAGGGTTTTATTCACTATTCAACCGTGCAAAAAAATTTTAAATTTGCTTCATTGCGTGTTGATTTATTAATGTTTTAAAATAACAAAACATCACAAATAGGAAAGCAACTAAACTAACAGTGACCTTATCTAATGGGAAAAAGTCTTACTTTACGTCTGAACCAAAACCGATATCATGCAGGGCCGAATTTTAATTCTAAGGATGAGTGCGCTACGTTAATTTCCGTTATTCTGAAACAATAATTAGTCGAGAATTAATAAAGCAAATTTCAAATTTTTTTGCACCGTCTATATTTAGAAATAAATTGAGATTTTAATGAAATCAAAACCAATCTGATTATCAGCGTTAAAAAGTAAAACTTTTTCATACGTGTAGTACACTATTAGCGAAAATCCCTTCCGATCCGTCAAGCAGGGTGAAATTAACCCTTAAACTTCAAAATAAATAATTTCCCAATAAAGACGATTAGATCCCAACTTGGTTTTAAATTCAAAAAATCATAAAAACACTCACCAAGGTACACTGTTAGCAATTATCCCTTCCGACCCGTCAAACAGGGTGAAAATAACCCTTCAACATTAAAATAAATAATTACCCTATAAAGACGATTAAATCCCAACTTCATTTTAAATTTAAAAAATCATAAATACACTCACCAAAGTACACTCTTAGCGAAAATCTCTTCCGACCCGTCAAGCAGGGTGAAATTAACCCTTAAACTTCAAAATAAATAATTACCCTATGAAGACGATTAGATCCCAACTTGATTTTAAATTTTAAAAAATCATAAATACACTCACCAAAGTACACTGTTAGCAATAATCCCTTCCGACCCGTCAAACAGGGTGAAATTAACCCTTCAACATTAAAATAAATAATTACCCTATGAAGACGATTAAATCCCAACTTGGTTTTAAATTTAAAAAATCATAAATACTCTCACAAAAGTACACTGTTAGCGAAAATCCCTTCCGACTCGTCAAGCAGGGTGAAATTAACCCTTAAACTTCAAAATAAATAATTACCCTATGAAGACGATTAGATCCCAACCTTGTTTTAAACTTAAAAAATCATAAATACACTCACCAAAGTACACTGTTAGCAATAATCTCTTCCGACCCGTCAAACAGAGTGAAATTAACCCTTCAACATTAAAATAAATAATTACCCTATGAAGACGATTAAATCCCAACTTGGTTTTAAATTTAAAAAATCATAAATACACTCACCAAAGTACACTGTTAGCAAAAATCCCTTCAGGCCCGTCAAACAGAGTGAAATTAACCCTTCAACATTAAAATAAATAATTACCCTATAAAGACGATTAAATCCCAACTTGATTTTAAATTTTAAAAATCATAAATACACCCAAAGTACACTCTTAGCGAAAATCCCTTCCGACCCGTCAAGCAGGGTGAAATTAACCCTTAAACTTCAAAATAAATAAATACCCTATGAAGACGATTAGATCCCAACTTGGTTTTGAATTTAAAAAATCATAAATACACTCGCCAAAGAACAGTGTTAGGAAAAATTCCTTCCGACCCGTCAAACAGGGTGAAATTAACCCTTCAACATTAAAATAAATAATTACCCTATGAAGACTATTAAACCCCAACTTGGTTTTAAATTTAAAAAATCATAAATACATTCACCAAAGTACATTCTTAGCGAAAATTGCTTTCGACCTGTCAAGCAGGGTGAAATTAACCCTTAAACTCCAAAATAAATAATTACCCTATGAAGACGATTAGATCCCAACTTGATTTTAAATTTTAAAAAATCATAAATACACTTACCAAAGTACACTGTTAGCAATAATCCCTTCCGACCCGTCAAACAGGGTGAAATTAACCCTTCAACATTAAAATAAATAATTACCCTATGAAGACGATTAAATCCCAACTTGGTTTTAAATTTAAAAAACCATAAATACTCTCACCAAAGTACACTGTTAGCGAAAATCCCTTCCGACTCGTCAAGCAGGGTGAAATTAACCCTTAAACTTCAAAATAAATAATTACCCTATGAAGACGATTAGATCCCAACCTTGTTTTAAACTTAAAAAATCATAAATACACTCACCAAAGTACACTGTTAGCAAAAATCACTTCCGACCCGTCAAACAGGGTGAAATTAACCCTTCAACATTAAAATAAATAATTGCCCTATGAAAACGATTAAATCCCAAATTGATTTTAAATTTAGAAAATCATAAATACACTTACAAAAGTACACTGTTAGCGAAAATCCTTTCTGACTCGTCAAGCAGGGTGAAATTAACCCTTAAAATTCAAAATAAATAATTACCCTATGAAGACGATTAAATCCCAACTTGATTTTAAATTTAAAAAATCATAAATATACTTACCAAAGTACGCTGTTAGCGAAAATTCCTTTCAAGCCGTCAAACAGGGTGAAATTAACCCTTCAACATTAAAATAAATAATTACTCTATGAAGACGATTAAATCCCAACTTGATTTTAAATTTAAAAAATTATTAATACACTCATCTTCTTTATTGGGTTATGATTTATTTTGAAGTTTAAGGGTTGATTTCACCTTGTTTGACGGGTCAGAAGGTATTTCTCACAGTGTACTTTGGTAAGTACACTTATAATTTTTTAAATTTAAAATTAACTTGGGATTTAATCGTCTTCATAGGCTAATTATTTATTTTAATGTTAAAGGGTTAATTTCACCCTGTTTGATGGGTCAGAAGGGATTTTTGCTAACAGTGTACTTTGGTGAGGGTATTTATGATTTTTTAAATTTAAAACGAAGTTGGGATCTAATCGTCTTCATAGGGTAATTATTTATTTTGAAGTTTAAGGGTTAATTTCACCCTGCTTAACGGGTCGGAAGAGATTTTTGCTAACAGTGTACTTTGGTGAGTGTATTTATGATTTTTTAAATTTAAAATCAAGTTGGGATCTAATCGTCTTCATAGGGTAATTATTTATTTTGAAGTTTAAGGGTTAATTTCACCCTGCTTGACAGGTCGGAAGGGATTTTTTCTAACAGTGTACTTTGGTGAGTATATTTATGATTTTTTAAATTTAAAACGAGGATGGGATCTAATCGTCTTCATAGGGTAATTATTTATTTTGAAGTTTAAGGGTTCATTTCACTCTGCTTAACGGTTCGGAAGAATTTTCGCTAACAGTGTACTTTGGTGAGTGTATTTATGATTTTTTAAATTTAAAACCAAGTTGGGATTTAATCGTTTTTATAGGGTAATTATTTATTTTAATGTTGAAGGGTTAATTTCACCCCGTTTGACGGGTCGGAAGGGATTATTGCTAACAGTGTACTTTGGTGAGTGTATTTATGATTTTTTAAAATTTAAAATCAAGTTGGGATCTAATCGTCTTCATAGGGTAATTATTTATTTTGAAGTTTAAGGGTTAATTTCACCCTGCTTGACGGGCCGGAAGAGATTTTCGCTAAGAGTGTACTTTGGTGAGTGTATTTATGATTTTTTAAATTTAAAACCAAGTTGGATCTAATCGTCTTCATAGGGTAATTATTGATTTTGAAGTTTAAGGGTTAAATTCACCCTGTTTAAAACACTTCACAGGATACTTATTTTATGAATTTTATGGGTTAATTTTACCCTGTTTAATGAATCCGAAGAAATGTTTACCAATAGCGTATGTTAGTGTATTTATTTTTTAAATGTAAAATTAAATTGGGATCTGATTTCCTTCGTCGGATAAATACTTTTATCAATTTTAAGGGTTATTTTCAACCGTATATTATTTTTTTGTCAATATTAATGTGTAAAATACATATTGACAAGATTATTAAAATAGTTGTATGCCGGACGCCACTGTTTTCTTGATCGGGTGTTTTCGGTTATTTTTACTGCTAGAAGTTACTGCTAACTTCACACCGGTATATTTTTAACCTTTTTTTATATAGCGATACCATTTTCACGATATTACTAAGGTACACTAATTTATTTCACTCGTCATTATAGAAAACATGAAACATCTATTTTTAAACCACTATATTTTTATCAGAAGCAAAACATCGATTGATTGTTTTGATATTTAAGGCAAGCACTTAACTAAATGAAAACTTTTCTGTTATTAACTTGAAATCGTTGAGTTATTTTGAGGATTGGTACAGTTATTTAACGGAATTAAATCGTTTTTGTTAATTAAATGAAATAATCTGTAACTTCCAAACGATTCACTAAACACATCAGGTATACATTTTTCGAATCGAATATGAGAAAATAGAAAAGTGTAATAATATAGAGGGTGTCCCAATAAAAATCGTAAATGATCGCTGCATAACTGTTGCGAGAATATGGGTGCACCTTAATCTCCCGGCCACCCTCTCCGAAGAGATTAAAATGTATTTCTTTTGATGTCGTATTCAATCTTGTGGTAGTTTATAAAATTAAAAGAAATAATTAATTATAATTTAATGTTTAAAACAAAAACAAAAATAATAGAATAGCTAGATCAGAAATACGAGGTTAATCCCAAAAGTAAGGTCTTTTACTTTTTAGAAATACAATAATTCGTTTTGTTTTCTATAAAATTTACATCATATTAAAGGTAGATGTCTATATTTACTATACAGTAGAGTAAATTAAATTCCAGGCATTCACTTGCAAATAAAGTATTAACTAAAAGAACAATTAAAGCTGGCAATACCTAACTTACTCAACCTAAGCGGTGTAATCACCTTGCACGTTTTACCCTAAAGCTTACCCTGGAATAGCTAGATAAAATGTGGGATGTGGTTTAAAGAAACAAAGGTTTACAAAAAAAAAAAATTATAACGGAAATTACAGTGGAAATAATAGTTGGGCTTACTAACTATGAGTCTTTATTTACAATCAGTTGCATGTAATAAAATAAAAAAATAGATCAATGAATACGGATGTACCTACGATATTCCAAATAAACGATGAAAACCTTAAAGTTAATAAGCAGTATAACTAAAACAACGGAAATATATGCAAAATTATATTCAATGAAACGAACTAAAAAAAAATCGGTAGATATGGATATATCCACAGTATTCCAAATACATGGTGAACACATTAAAGTTAGAAGTATAACCAACACGACGGCAATATTTTTGAAATTGATAGTTTATATACAATTTTTGTCATTCTAAAATAACCTATTTAATCGCAAAACAAACAGCAATCGCAAATTCTTATTTCAACGTGTATTAACCATCAAAACAAGGCCTCATCGCAACAAAACTTAGTGCTACTTACAGATAGTTTTCGTAGTTTTAGTTTTATTTTAATTTTAATCAAATTGTACTAATTTAAATAAATGCCATTGCTAAAGAAATAAAAGTCACTCTTTAGACAAAATATTTTGTTCTCATTTTTTAATATGTTCACGGCACTACTTACGAAAAGTTTAATATCAGTTTCATTTAATCCCAAACATTGGTCCATCTACGCCTTAAATATTAACACTAGAGATGAGGAGTCGAATCGGAAATGATCAAATTTTAAATTTCTGTCCTTTTTTTATTAAGTTCGCTAAATTGAGTGTAGTTGGCAGGTCGAACGTCACTGCCGTTAATTTTCTATATAAGTCAATGTAAAATGAAGTGAATTTTACTAAAAAAACTAAACTTCAAACTTCAAACTAAATAAAATCAAAATATATTTACTTTGTTCCAGATTGTTAAACAGGATGGATACAAATTAGACGTAAAACTAAATAAAACACAAGAAATCAATGCAATGTCTTTTTAAAGCTTCTTATGTAAGTAAACTAATGTATTTATATCTAAATACAATATTTTTTGTAAGCTAGTCACAACACGTACCACGGAGTGTAGTGTATTTTATTACAAATTTCTATAAAATAAAATTTTACAGTAATAGATCCTGACTGACAAACAACAATTAATAATTATACGTTAAATTTAACTTACTAAAAAAGAAAATGTATTTTTTTATAGAGTCTTAATGTTAGATAAAGAGTTGTTGAACCCCAATTTTGTCATTGTAATCTTTGTAAATGTTTTTTATATGATCCTAAATGCTTAGAACAGTGGCAGCATATATATCGTTCCTAGGACTGATGAAGAACTTTCTAGAGATGATGCTGATGATATGAAGATATTTTCAAATATTATGAAACTCTTTTTGCTGATGGTTCACTGTTAGCAAAATAAAGAGGGGAAAGCCGAAATTAAAGGATGAGGCAATATCATGTAAATTCCCAAATCTCCTTTTATGCTTGTATTATAACAATAAAAAATCTGTTAACTGTGTTTTATTTTGCTTTTAAAATTATAAATCAAAAAAAATTTGACACAAAATTGTACTTAACAAATTTCACCATTTATTAAATCTTTTTAAATTTGGTCATACCTACCTAATTTGCATTTTATATAGATAAAAAAAATAATTTATCAATTTATCAAATAAATACAACAGTATATTATGTGCTTTATTTGGCCATAAACAAGTGTGAAATTCCCATAAAAAGCCATGTATTTTGAACAGCGCTACTAACATCAGCGCCCTTGTGGTGAATTAAAGAAGCTCAATTAGCGTTCGTTTTTTGGGACCCAGTAAGCCGATTCGCCTCCTTCTATCTAGTTTTCATAGCCTTTAAGAACTTCTGTGGAATACAGTTACAAATGGCGAAAAAAAGTCTGGCACCCGACCTTAGACAAAGTGAAAGATGGAAAGGGAAGAATACGAAGAATACACATAAAGAGACAATCAGTAAATACTAATAAACAACACTTTCTTACTGATAATGCAACTTTTGTACCCCTTAACAGTTACTATTTGTCCTCAAACACAATACGTATTGCTGGACTAGAAATTGCAATGAAAAAGAAACAACTAGAACTGGACATGCTAGATATAGAACTAGCTGTGAAAATTGCACAAATAGAAGAGGAAAAAAGTAATCGAAGTTATCATACTCACTCAGAACCCAATAAATCAGTTCAAATATGGATAAATACCCAAAACTTTAAGCAAAATAAAGTTGTGAAAAAAAAATTGCTGTAAATTCAAGAGACTCTAGTGACAGACACTTCCTAACTCTAATAGGACATCAAGTTTGGTTAGGATATCCAAGTTAACCTTGCAAAAGTGAGTTCTGTCTTTTTGGGTTGCTTCTGACTAGTAAGATACTCAACCAGGCAGTCTCCTGGGTAGAATTGGGATGCTTCAGTGTCCACAAGGGCTGAGAATGTATCCTACAGGATTTTTAACTCTATATGTGGCCGTGGGTCCTCTTCATTAAGCAGGACGGTCTCTCAGGAAGCTAGTAACGGCTGAAGCTACCCGGGCTTCCTCTACTAATAGTTTGGTGGCGTTTCCCTGTGGGGCTCTTGAACCTGGTAAAGGGGTACAGAATGTCTGGTCTCGGAGTTGCTTGGTAGGGCCTCTAACTCTTTCCTTAGCAGCTCACATTCCTTACAGATTTCCAAAAGGTGGACAAATTACTAAAATTTGTCTTTCGGATCTGCTGCCTGTGTTCGGGCAGAATATTATGGTAAAGCCTCTCTAATTGATGTTCCTTGGTAAACTATCCATGTCTCCTCGTAAGGGTCTGCAAGTCGTTAATGTAGGAAGCGACGGATTCATTCCTATGGTGCAGTCTGCGGCTAATCTTGGCTTCAAGGTCAAACTGATAGGAGAAAAAAAAATACGGAAATTGGCCTCGAAGGCCTCATAAGTAGACCAATTAGCCCTATTATTCCTAAACCATAATGCTCGTTCGTTGGTTAGCAACTTGGGTATGCACAGCGGCAGTAGTCGGTTTTGGTCAATCCCCTGGGAAAGACAAATTTCGTCAATGCGTTCGAGAAACGCGGCTGGATCATCATGGTTTCCAAACGAGAGCTTTCACTTGTGGGTTCGGATAGGTACTGGCCTAACGGTGGGCGGTGGAGGTGTCATGTTGGATAGCAGCTCTTCCTGAACCGCTAGCGGGAGCGGATCTTCCTGGACCGCGAACGGGAGCGCGTCATGAATCGGATTACCAGCGCGGAGAAATAAAACAAGCCTTTTTTGTTTCTCTTGTACGGTACCGTCAACGGAAAGATGATTTCTACTTAACTGAGCAGTCAACTCGGGATTTCGCAGAATATAAACCCAGCTTACTTGAAAGTCAGTGCAACCGGTATTTTCTGAAGTCTCGTCGTCACTACCTTCCGTGCTTACAGAAGATCTTTCTTAGCTACCTGTATTGGACAAAAAACTACGAGCACTCCGGATGAGGGTAGCTCTTGCGCATCCACGAAGGGAACCAAAAAGAAACGTGGCAACGTAACACAATCGTGGTAGCAGAGAAGTACAACGGTTACACGGAGAAGAAAATAAATTTACGAGAGAGAGAGAATGAGGCGGGAAAAAAGAGTAGAAAAAAAAAATATACCCTTATGCCCGGGGTGCAAAACCTTTAGCAGTATAGTCCCTGCTCAGGCGCCATTTGTGACAGGCTTCTGGTTCACATACAGTGAATCAGGAAGACTGTTTGGCGCTAAGATGGTGACAACAGAATAGAAGTTGCTCTGGTGCCAGTTTTGGCAATACAGTTGTCTCTGCGACCCTGTAATACACCAGAGTGTACACAAGATAAACTCAGTGGAGTTAAAAATATTTACAGGTGGTCACTGCTAACGAGGTAACTATTAAATTAGAATTAAAACACTTATCTTCCTTATACCTCATACACTACTGTACCCTGAAAGAAATGTTTAAACGCTACGTTCACAATGAATTAGAACTGTAATATTCAGGGAAAACACAATTGTCGCTATCATGTCTTATATAAAGGGTAAGCGGAAAAACGGGCGATGTCACAAAACTGACTTACCGAGAAAATTGAGTTTCTAATTAATATTATTACCTTAGAATATAGACACAACAGATACGTTTATTTATCATTAAACCTAGTCATATATTGTAAATAAACGTAGTGCGTAGCGATTTCATAAAAAATCGACATACGTTGCCTGGTGCGCTGTTGCCAGGCTGTGTAGTTCATCCCTTTCATATTTAAAAATAGTTTTTACTAATAGCCAAGAAGTTTTATTAATTAGAATAGTATCGAGATATATTGGACACATCAAGCGTCCCCACTAATTTATTTTCGTACCTAGTGCAGTGTTTCCCACTTCAACGCATTGTGGACAGAGTTGTCGCAATATTTCCCGAAATATTTATAATAGTAAGTCTCTAAATAAAATGACTTGTAACAAAACAGAAAACGTAGAAAATGTGTATAAAGTACATTAAACTATTTTAACTGCTTTCAGCAGACTTGATATTTTAGCAGCACCTATTTTCAGATATACACACGCCTGCTAAATAACAACTATGCAAATAATAAGTTAAACTACTATGGCAAACACCATTAATAGTCCTGTAAATAAATGCATGGATTTTAAAAGAGTTAAACGTGACACCACTGCAATTAAAAACAACCTTATTCCATTCTACTATACGTCCCGTATAGTATTTTATCGATTGATAGTTTGCGACGTTACCATACAGTAAATTGTTCCATATCATGTGTTCTTGTTGATTTTTAGACTTTTTTGGAAATATTTCTGCTTATACTTTTAGTGTATAGTTAACAACATGGTTCGCGAGTGATTTTGTGCAAAAAACTGGATAATCTGAGTGCTGAAGTATCTTTTCATAAGTAAGCCTGGGTACCGAAAGTAGCTATTTTCGGAATGTTTTTTTTTTACTTTCGGGACGATTTTTCTCCAAAGCTAGTACAAGTACTGCAACGTCTAATACTAATTTTAACAGCCATTTCTGCTAATATTCCTAATACTATTAATATAATTGATTGTTATAATTGTACATTTAATGTTCATAAGTAATATTTATAGTATCTATCCCTATTATTTTTTAATATTTTATTTCGCAGGTTTCCAGGACTCGCCTACGGCTCACCCTGGAAACTGTCTACTCATCACGCAAAATATCACTTTCGGAACTTGTTACGTAAATAAGTATAAAATATAACATATTCCATTTTTTAGTTCATATTTTTGATGGTGATATATATCAAAATCACGCACTAGATTTGATAAGGCTGATATTAAAACATTATTTCAATATTCGCATTCATTATGAGACCACAAAAAAAGTTTGATATTTCAAAAAAAGTAAAAAAGGAAGTATAAATACAAAAGTAGTATTGTTTAGAAATGAATAATATTTTCTTTTTTAAATAAAAACGAAGTTTTTTCAACTCCTAGAACTAACTCAGGTTTATTGTTGTATAGTTCGACGTGTTTTCAGATTTGACAAAATTCTTATCGCCAACTCCGCTATAAGTAACGTTCTATTTAAAATCCCACCTTAAATATGGTAAATTTATTGATTTATCAACTTTTATAAATTTATTAGTCTTAAAAATCTGACTTTTAATTTAAAAATCTCTTATTATTACCAATTTGTAAAACTGTTCAAATTAACTCCAAAATTAGATTCGTAAATTTGTTAAAAATAATTCTTGATTTATTTATCTTGTTTTTATTATATTTATTGTTTAACATCTTTATTTGTAATAAATATTGTATTATTCTTGAAAAAAATAAACAAATAGTGTTTTCAGGGTTTTTACCTACATTCCACCAAACTGCATACCCTTATTCCAAACCAAAAGGTTTTAAAGTTTAAACCATTATAAAGTTTATTGCATACCATATATTTCATGATTTATTTTTTTATATTTAACTTACATAAAATTAGTATTTACTGCAATTTAATAATCTTTTACGCACAAAAATCAAAGAGTTATGATTTTGTCTTTAATACGATACGCCACTGGCATCGACAGACTTTTATAACAGCAGCGTTGCCAAACGAGATCTAGGGTTACAGTTTGTCTTTTTTTAATCCGCATAAAATATCTTCTGTCTCTTTTCCAATGATTGAGCCAAACAAATGTTACGTTATAAATGAAATGATTCATCTGTTGTTTCTTTCATCTATGATTATTATTATGAAATCTTATGTTACAGTCATAAAAATAAATAAAACTTCACGTTAATATGTTTAACGTAATTTATTACTGCATAGTTAACTTTTTACAAAATAATTTAAACGTAAGATTATTATATTCGGGTTAAAAAAAAATAAACGTGACAAATAACTTGTTAAAATGGAATAATTTCTATTTTAAAAATAACTTAAAATAAAGAGACTTCTACCTGTATAACAATGTTTCATAAGATTCTTTAGTATTTGGGTAATAAAAACGTTTCTTGCAATTCGTTGTACTTAACCTGGACACCGTCGTTTTTTTTTTCAGTAATGCGCGGACAACGTCTGTTTTTGAAATGGATTTTAAACATTATGATTATTTTTAAATGTTTTTTTATTCGGACCCCGTTTGTTTTAGTCGCACAATAATTGTGTTTGGGACTATTGATTGTATATTTTTATAAAATGGACATCGTTGGTTTTTCCCCTTACCCTTCATGTAATTTTTTGAATATAAAACATTGTTTTTTATATTTGCTCAGGATAGGGATTGGCATAGGTGCAATTGGGTAAAGTACAATATTGTTGCTTGCCTTTGGAGCATATTTCATATCGTTGTCAGAAAATTAGCAGTGGACTCCCTTACTATAACCAATACAATATGACAACCGCCCACGATACACGACAGGTATGCTGACTTTCGATTCAAATTCCGTCCAAACCGCGTAATGACGTAATGCGGGACTATGAAGACCTGATGAAAACTAGAGAGACGAACTTTCAAGTTATTTTGACACTCTTCGATTGAATACAGTTCATCAAATTTCTAGAGGCTTTCGGCGGCTAGACAGAGAAAGCACTACTGACAGGCATCCCGACGGATTTACGCAATGAAAGTACACTCTGCGCATCAAGTATTTCACTATTTCAATGTCAGATGTAAATTTCGCTAAAACATTTCTTTTATTTTCGTTTGTGTTTTTTGCTCATTACAGTTTAATAGAACCTAAGTATGGAGTTTAATAGCAAATTAAGAGGCCGCGTGATTAACAGTCAATCTCGCGAAATAATAGCCAATGTTATAGAGTTTATGAGAAGAGAAGGAAACTTTAATTCACCTTCAATACCATTTAAAAATGTAAATGATCGTGTTGCTGCAGCCACAGGAGTATCTAAAAACACTGTCGTCCGCATTTCTGGAGAGAAAAAACGAATCGATAACCGTGAGATATCGGAATTTTCATCACCAAGAAAAACCATTAAAAAACCAAAAACAGTTAATGATATAGATGAAGCTGCACAAGAATCAAATTTTATTTTTTTATTATTAGATAGCTATTTTTGTTTCTGAGTTGTGTTCATTTACAGGCTCAATTTTTTTCCGTTTCTCCTTTTTGATTTTATATGGGGTTTCAAGTTGTTTTTGACTTATTTCGACGTAAATCACAACAACACACTTTTTTAATAAAGCAAACAAGTGTTAAGAGGTATATGTACGTGTAAACTACAATTACAAAAAATTGATATGAAACCCATGAAACCACCAACAAAAATGTAACTAGAACATGGTGTCATTCGTCAAGATAATTTATCGTTTTGTTTAATAGATCAAGAAATATAAATATTCCCCTGTTATTTTTTATAAAATTATAAGAGAAATAAATTTTTTTCTAAATAGTATAGTTTATTATTTTGTAGAAAAACAAAATTTCGAAAATTTTAGTAATGTTTCAGAAACAACCGTTATTAATAATAGGTACCATTTTCCTTAATAAGGTAGAAATAAAATATAAACTATTTCCGCGATTTACAAAGGCCTACAAAAAAATTATAGATATTTTCCGCTATCCTATAAAATTTATATTTTCTGACTCAATTTCAAAAGGTTGAAGGAATTCCAAAACACCTTTTATGGCATAATAATTATTTTCAATTCTACATACTATCTTTAGCTGCTTTTTAAAACGTTCTAAGAAAGTCCAATCAGACCAATTTAATACCTAAACTATTCCACACTTTTAAAATTTAATTACCTAAAAATATTAAAAACTATTTAAAATAACTTGTTTAGCAGACTGTACAATAGTTATCTTAGTCACACGTAGCGCGTTCTCTATCTGGGCGTCGAACACCTCTAGAAATTTGATGAACTGTACTGTAAATTAATTTATTTGTTTTTGTGTTAGCACAGGGTTCTTTCTTCTGTGGTGTTAGTAGTGACTTATTTTCCTATATATAACAGGGAAGAACTGAATTAATATTTAAAATGCCTGACTGCGCGATGGCGGCTTGCAAAAACCATAATACGGAATCAAAAAATAGTGTAAGATATTTCCAAATGCCACAAAATGTGGGTAAATTATTATCGAAGAAAGGACAAACTTAATTTAAACAATGGTTAGTAAAATGCATAAGTATAAAAAGTTTTAGAGATAGTGAAAAGTTGCTAAAATAAATTTTTTTATATATTTTTTTATTTTAGCATGAAGTTGCCTTATCTACTTTGGGAAAAGTAGCTGTGAGATTCCTCTTAAACATATTCGTCTATAGGCGCAATAAAAAAGTTCCACCAGGTGCATGGGGCCTCATTAAGCATAGAAAATAAATAGGTATTTTAAAATTTGAGCAGATAAAACAGTAGTTTCATGTCCCAATACAACGGTCATTTTTGAAATAATAAGCAGGACACGAACATATATAAGAATAAGTTACATGAACAGAAAAATTAGTTTTGATTATTACGCAAACGCAAACTTGACAAATGTTTAAATTTACCAAATAAAAAGTATTTTTTTTGTGTACTTACTTTATATAAATAAATAATTTATTTCTGCACACTTATTTTTATTTCACATAATAATAAAAGGGATTGCAAGAAAATTACCACGCACAGAATGTACAAATTTGAGACCAACTTGTATTTTTAGTCTATATTTTTTACTTATCTTATGGCCAGGTTATGGATTTTGTCACAAAATACCTATAATTTACGAGAAAAATTAATATTTTTATTAGTATTATTTACCTTAAACCTTCATATTTGTAAATGAAAATAATACAAAATAACCAATAAAGCTTAAGTAACTGAATAAAATCTAAAACCGGCGAAATATCGAATTTCAAACAGTATCTTCCATTTAATGCTAATAATTCTATGTCCCACGTGACGTCACCGTCAGTCAGGTGCATGCGCAGGAACATACCGTTAGTCTGTGTATCGTGCAACCGCCTATATTCAAACAGCTTCTGCGCATCCTGAATTTGTATTCCTGGAGTGGATGTTATTTTGGAACATCCAATTGGTCCTAGTAAGCTAACTGATTCTGTGTCATTGGTATATAAATAAAAGTCAGTCCTTTGACAAAATATTTTTTCCTTATTTTTTAATATATTCTGGGCACTGCCATCGAAAAGTTTATTATCAGTTCCATTCAATCCCAAACACTTAAAGCTGGGCTTCTCAAATTCGTTATATATCTTTGTTTTCAACAGTGGTCGGCGCGAAGTGTGCTATCCCAGGGATTATGGTCAGATTTTCGGAAAAATTAAATGTAACGGAGATTTGTGTATTTTACTAATCGATTTCCATTTAAAAAATGTTTTCAAGGGAGAATATGGTTGTTACGGCGACGGCTCAAAGAGCAAGTTGTTTCTTAGTCTACGATCTAAAGTGAATTAAAGATTAAATGATTAATAAGGTAGTAAAAGGTCTATTGTTTCTGGATTACTTGTGATGTTGAACAATTTATTCGTAGAAACAAGACTGTGAGCTCACTGACCGTGTCTCTCTTACGAAACTTTAGGACAGTATTTAGTAAAAAAATTGGAAGCTGTCTAGTGACCTTGTAAAAAAATAATGTAAATATTATAGAAAACATACAGAATTTTGTACTACTTAAAAACTAGAAAATGTTACTTTTGGAATTACCCTAGTAGTATGTTGTATTTTGGGTAAAACATTAACAATGTTTAAGTGACAGCTACCTACTTGCATATTTCGAGCATGACAATTAGACGAGAAGTAATAATTGGGATAGATGTCTACATTTGACAACTTTGCCTAACTATCCGAGAATAGTTTGGTGACCTAAACCAGCAATTGGTTACTTTGGGTGACTCGCTTTAGAAGAGATATCCATTTTAAGGTTGTGTAGAAAAAAAACATAAGTACATTTATTAAATAGAATTAAATAACAAACCTTTGATTGAAATCCATATTTTGTTTTCCTAAGTTCTTCGCCAGCCATTATTAAGTTTCCAGTACGATCTAATTTTGACGTAAACATTAAAGAAATAATTGCGTTTTTGGAACTTCTCAATGTTTCGATTATTTCTGGTGACAAGAAATCTCTGTTCTTCTCTGGCATTTCAAGACAATCGTATGTTACTTTTCCAGTATAATGTATGACTGTAATAGTACTTTCTTCATAAATCATTATTTTTCTTTTGTCTTCATTGTACAAATTGTCTAAAAAAACAGACTCTTTTATAACCTCACTGAAAAATAATAAATATTTTTCCCATGTAAGGAATTTTATGTTTTAAAAACTATTTTGGTAGATTATGTAATAAATGAGCAAAGCGATACTCTCTCCACGAGAACAAAAGTTTGTTAGATCTGGTCGGCTGATGACATCTTCAAAATGATCATTCTAACCATGCCTGCATAACAAATTTTTTTGAAGATTTTGTCTTCTTTACGATTTGATATGAATACAATGACTACAACATCAATAATATGTAATTAAAAAGAATGAAATATAAAATAAGGGCATTTAAAAATTTTAAATTTAGGCTCTGTTCCAAATATGGATAAATTTCATTATTAGACATTTTGGTCTATGTAAACTTGCCTGTAAAATAACCAATCAAAGTGTGTAGGAGTGGAACATTTAAATCACTCCTCCTAATTTAAAAACAGGGTATAGCTTAATAGCTTATAACGTTTTAAAATTAATATTCTTAATCGAATTTGTTTTTTACATTCCACCGCTGTGTTTTTAGAAATCAGTAATCCAAAATAAAAAAAAAAAACAAATAGATGATATCTTATTTAAAACATTTATTCACGAAATATTTTTATTAATGCCGACAACCGATTTTGACAATGAGAAAGCCAACGCTTTGTTTGCTTTAACCATCGAGTTAGTAGGGAGAGGAGATCACATACCATACAACTGTTCAAAAGTAAATAGATATCAAGCTAGCAGAGCACCTTTGGATTTTTCACATTCTAAGTGTGCCATAATTTTAGGCTCATTTTAGGCTAAATTTATACCAAAAAAACATTTTCCGCTCCTTTCTTTACAGGAAAAATTAGGTGCTCTGCTAGTTTGATATTAACCTTTGGATTTTTAAAATTTTGATTACGCCATAATTTTAGGATAATTTTAAACCAACCTGAAAAAATTTTCGCTCCTTTCTTTATAAAAAAAAACTAGGTACTGCTGGCATAACAACAGGTACTTATCACGTTTTTCATTAAAAAATTCAGCAATATAAAAAAGTATAACGGCTTAATTTTAGGCTCTTTTTAGGCAAATTTTATACCAACATAAAAAAAATCTACTCTGGCCTTTATCGGAAAAATTAGGTACTCTGCTAGCTGTTTAATACGATTATATAGTGTTTTCCGTTTATAAAATTGAGGAAACTAAAAAATAGAAACGACATAATTTTAGGCTCATTTTATACTAATTCCATATTAACAAGAAAAATATTCTGGCCTTGCCTTTTTAATGGAAAAATTAGGTGCTCTGCTAGCTTGATATCAAGCTAGCAGATCACCTTTGGATTTTTTAAATTTTGATTACGTCTTAATTTTAGGCTTATTTTATACCAACCTAAAAAAAATTCCACTTCTTTATTTATAGAAAAAACTAGGTACCCTGCTGGCTTAATATTAGGCACTTATTGCGTCCTTCATTTAAAAATCTAGCAATGTAAAAAATGATAACAGCATAATTTTAGGCTTATTTTAGACTAATTCTGTACCAACATGAAAAAATTCAAATGGCTTTATCGGAAAAATTGGGTGCTCTGCTAGCTTGACAATACGACATTATAGTGTTTTCCGTTAATAAAATTAAGGAAACTAAAAAGTAGACAAGACATAATTTTAAGCTCATTTTAAGCCAACAAAGTTCCTAATTTGGTTGGTTGGTAGGCATAAAATTAGCCTAAAATGAGCCTAAAATTATAAAGTTTCCATTTTTTAACGAAAAACCCTTTAAAGTATTATCAAGCTAGTAGGGCACCAAATTTTTAAAATAAAGGTCAGAGTGAAAAATTTTTATGTTGGTATTAAATTAGCCTTAAATAAGCCTAAAATCATGCCGTATCTTATTTTTTATTTCCCTCAATTTAGTTAATGGAAAACACTATAAAGTCGTATTTTCAAGCTAGCATAGCACTCAATTTTCTTTAGAGAAACATTTTCGTTTAGAATTAGCCTAAAATGAGCCTAAAATTATACAGAGTACCTAATTTTTTCTATAAAGAAAAGAGCGCAAAATTTTTTAGGTTGGTATAAAATTATCCTAAAATTATGACGTAATCAAAATTTAAAAAATCCAAAGGTGTTTTGCTAACTTAATACCAAGCTAACAGAGCACTTAATTTTTCTGTTAAAGAAAGGAGGGGAAAATTTTTTATGTTGGTATAAGATAAGCCTAAAATGAGCCAAAAATTATGGCATACTCAGAATGTAAAAAATCCGAAGGAGCTTTGTTAGCTTAATACGTATCAAAAGTAATGTGGTATCAGTAAAATAACATTAGAATGGTAACAATATGGCGCCTCGAGTAGGTCCGGAGTTTTTTTGTTTGAAGATATCTACATAAGCAGTTAGGAAATCCACAATTAGAGATAACATTTAAAAAATATTTTTCCCATACGAAATTAATAAAATAGATATGCCTGATTAAAAAATATTTATTATTGTAATAGACACTTTCTTATAAAAATAAAATAACAGTTTAAAAATTGTTTATCTTCCAGATTTACAAAAATTTATTGGAAAAGTAATAAAGTATGAATGCTAAATTTATGATGTGTTTATTATCGTTAAGACATTTACCAGAATGTATTGGACACGCCATAAAGCATGAATGCTAAACTTATAAAGTGTTTATTATCATTAAGACGTTTACAAAAATGTATTAAATAAGTCATAAATCATAAATGCTAAATATTATAAGATTAATAATAAAACTATTCCCAAATAAGTATATAGAGTGTTTCAAAAAACATACGACATCGCTCGTGGGGTGATTCCTTGCCCAAAAATAAGATGAATAGTTCCTACCAACGTGGATCTGCAGATGATTTGTTTCAAAGATGCAGGGTAATTTATTTTACTATCAGTTAAAAACAATCAACAGAATTAAAAACTATAGCAAGTCAATAAAGATGACACTAGCATACTAGATTTTTTATGGTTTTATATTCAGCTTGATATATAAGACATTTTCATAAAACTTATAAACGAACCCGAAATTAAACGAAGCCAAAACGGTGCTCTATATTATAGTCATTTAAGTATCTAACTCAGTGATTCCCAAAGTGGGTCGCCATGAGGTACTAGGGGGTGACCGGAAATTTCCAAAATAATACAAAAACACCACTTGTTCAAATCATGTATTTTTATTTTAATAATGCCTCTTGACGAGAATTTCTCATTTCTCTCGGACTCTCTCGAACAATTTGCTCTTTGCTTATTTGAAATTTTTAATTGTTTATCATAACTTTAAATTTAAACATATTATATTTCGAGATAGTCAAAAAATTAACTATAACACACCTATTCTATATATTAAAATGAAATAACAAAAGTAAATTCTAATTTGGGATGAACTGTACACTGTGACAATTAGTACAGTAACTTTGTAAGTAAAAAGAAACATTAGCTGTCATAAGTGATAAAAAAAATATTAAATAACGATTAAACAATAAACATTCACTTAAAAAAAAAATCACTAAAAAGTAAACATAATTAAAAAAAAATCACATTCCAATGAACACAAAAAGTATCTCAATAATATAAAAAAAAACATATACGAACCTACCTTTACTTTTTTCTTTTTTTTTTGGATGATTGGTATCCAAGGGGTAACTAAGGGGTTGTTGATTTTGAGATGGGAGTTTTTGACAAACGTTTGAGATTTTTTTTTGAAATTAAAATTGGAATTCTTGATATAATTTAAGCAGTTACAACCTAAAAATAATAAAATATTCTTTCAAATTTTATTATGTACATCCTGGGTGAGTAAAAAAATTACCTACCGTTAACTAGAAAGAGCAAATCGTGTATTGAACTCCGGTCACCGAGCAGACAGACGATTCTGAGAGAATCAGCCATTTCGTCCATGTTGAGAGGGAGTATATTTCCAATTCCTGGAATCAAAATAACTTTAACTAGGAAAGAACTGATGTTTAGTGAGTAAAATAGTTTAAACAAGTTGATTAAAAACGATACTGCAAGCTACTTACTTTTAAAAGTTTTTTTTGAACAGTTTATTAATTGACTTTCGGTATTTAAACACAATAAACATTTTGTTACGTTCTGCATTCTGCATTGGTGTAAATAATTTTTTTAAATTTAGGTTAGATGTCTAGAGCTCTTTATAAATATTTTAAGAAGGGTAATTACATAAAGCTAGTTTTAATTTTACTTAAGTAAAGTGATTCATCTCCAGAGCACAGCATGCTGTAATATCCTCCAATAGATGGCGTGTCCGCCATTTTCTATCCACAAAATTAATTATGAATAATTTTTTTGTTCCTATTTATATCTAAATGTTGAAATGATTTGGTTTATAAATAAAATGAAACTAAAATTTTTGGAAAAGGAATATTTTGTTGATTAATTGGGAAAATAATACTCTAATCGAGAAAGGTAACTTAACATGAAAAATAATTTCATATTAACAAGGAATAGCGCCAGAATCCAAGACCCATGAGATAATAAGAGTAAAACAAAGAAAATGAACTAAACAATGAAGAAATACCAGAAGAAACACCACAGGAGGTACTGGATATACAAGGAACAGGAGAAGGAACAGTAGGGGAAAAGGACAATACGCTGATGCAAATGTCAGCTTTTCTAAAAGATATGAAGAAAGGTCAAGAAGATGCAAAGAGAGGACAAGAAATACTAGAAAAGAAATTAGAAGACGTAAGTATAGAAATAAAAAGAAAACTTAATACGCTAACGAAAGAAATGGAACAAAATAAAAACAACATACGGACAAACAAAGAAAACATAAATAAATTACAAGAGGAACAAAAACAGATAAGAACAGAATTAAAGAATAAAAGCAACACGATAATAGGCAAAGAAGAATTAGAAAGAAAGATTTTAAAGAACAGCAAAGAGATACAAATCATAGAAAAGGATCTAAAAGAAGAAATAAGACAGAACTTAAGCATAGTAGAGGTGGAGAATGAAAAATTAAGACAAATAATAATTACTGAAAAAGATAAATTGGAGAATAATTTAAAAACCACAAAGGAAAATTTGCATCACAGAATACAAAACATTGAGAGAATAGGCGTTAATGATGATAGGAATATAATACGTAATATCCATCATTATCAAGAAAGTTTCTGAAATATAGTCTAGTGGAGTCTGCATAAGATAAAAACCTTAACAGGCTTCATAACAGGTACTTTTAATTTATTTTTATTTTTATTATTTTTGTTATAGAGGCAACAGAAACACACATTCTTCGTCAATTTCAACTGTCTACCTATTACGGATCATGAGATACAGCGGAGGCTTACTAATAGGGTCCCGTTGGTTACCCTTCGGGTACGGAACCCTAAAACCAATGTCTACATGAGGCATTAGGCATTATTTCTTGTAATCTGACGACAAGACCAGAATTATGGCCTGTTATAGTTCTAGCACCATCTTTGCAAATAGCAATATATTTTCCCTAGTTAATATCATATTTACTTGTTTCACTAAAGTGTCATATAAATATTTTCCAGTTTTAATGGTCTCCAATGAGGAAAAAAATTAAATATTTTCTGTGCATTATTTGTATCATATCTTGCAAATGTAATAAATTGGACACAGTTAGATATATCTGTGGATTCATCCATTTGAAAAAAGAAGATAAAGATTTTACACATCTTGCGCTTGAATATCTTTTTATTTTTTTTTTATTGTAAATGGTAGTCGGGGCAGAAGTACTACTAGTTCCTAGTGAGACAGGTCGCAATTATTAAAATAATTGTTGAACTTTTTATACTTAAACAGTAAAGTAAAATAAAATTTGTAAAGTTTGTAAAATTTGTAAATTGTAATTTTTGTTAATAAATTTTAGAGCGCTCGTTAAACCTATTTACATGTTTTTATTGCTATAATAATCGCTTTTAATTACATTGTACACCCAAAATTTAATTCTTATCGTTAAAGTAGTATCATAAATATTTTGAAAAAACCAAAAATAATTAAAAAAAAAAATTTGGAACAAAGTAACTGCGGACCCATGTCTTATTTTGTCTTATTTTTGAGTAAGCAATCACACCTGGAGTAAAGGCAAATGTTTTTTGAAACACCATTTATAGTTAAATAAAACAAAAACATTATATTAACAACATAATGATAGGAGAGGTAAAGAGAATAAGGTAGATTCATCTTGCAACAAAGTAAATGTTTTAAAATGCAGGCTTAACTTTTCACAATTTATTACTTGATAAGAGAAAAATATTTGAAACGGTGAAATTATAAAAACTTATTTAAAATTATAAATAAGAAAATATGTGGTAATTTAATTTAACTATACACACGTAAGTTTCAAATAGATTCTACACAATGAAGATCAATCAAAATATTTTTCCTTGCAATACACACTATATTTGGTCGGTTACCAATAATCTCTATGCAAAAACAGTATCCATTTAGTCAGTTTTTTTTTAATTTTTTGGAAGTTTGTAAATAATAATGTTTAGATATTAAATAAAGCAATTGCAATAAATACCGAAAAATAAAACACATTCCACAAATGACATTAGGATATTAATAATATGCCGCGTAGCGACTTCTCTCCCAGTACCTCTTATTTAACCCAAGTGCATTTGAAAGTATCTCTTTATCTTGTTATTTAAAGTCATTATGTTTCATTTAACCAATGTGCATTTGTAATTATCTTATTAACTTATTATTAAGACATTAATGTACCATAGGAGACATATTATAGTGTTTTGAAATTTATTTAAAAACTGTTAAATGTACAATAACAAATACATAAGCATAATCTGGTTTAATATATATAAAATATTATCTGCAATAATTTGAATATTATTAGTGGTAGTATTCTTAAATTTAAGTTCCAAGGTATATGCATTGTTGAATATAAATTATAAATTTTTATTAAATTTTTGATTCTTCCAAACTTAATGTTTAATAGGGTGGAGCGAAAACAAATTTTTTTTCCTTAGCCTGAGGGTGTAATTTGTAGCCTATAAAAAAAGAAAATTTTTGAAAAAAAAAAAAATTTTTTACTCAACGTCTTGAGTTGGCCCACTGATTTTTTAAATTAAATTTAAATTAAAATTCTTTTGAATGAAAAAAAAATTTTTTTTGGCTTGTAATCTTCAAATTTATCTGCGGAGTGTCCTCTTTCTTGCTAATTAACAGTTATGAACTTAAAAAATTTTTTGTGGTCATTATTGTTGTTTTTAAAAAAATTCCAAAATAGTAACATGCTTTTCTGAGGCAATAGAGCGAATTTCGAGTTGAACACGATCAAATTTGTTTATTTTTAGATAAATTTGAAGATTACAAGCCAAAAAAAATTTTTTTGCTACACCCTAATGTTTAATTTTATTAAATTTGTATTGTAATATTCTAATAATAAGGATGTCAACCAGTTTTTACAAATCTTTAATTTTTCGTAGATGAGTATAACTGGCTTTCATTTCTAGGGAGCAAGTAGAACATAACTCCGGTCAGCTGCTTTATAATCAAATATCAGTAAAATGTTTAAATCTAGCAGCTGAGTGATTTCTGAAATTTATTTTTTATTAGTATAATTTCATGAAGTTCCTGGGTACTATTTACTAAACTTTTTAACAAGTCTAATAAAAAAATTCGGTTTAATTTTTTCTCGTATACGTACTTACTCGTCAATGAGTTTAAGAAAAGGGTGCTCACCTGTTACATATTTACCACGGTGTCCTTTCTTTGAGGCATCATCAATTATAGAGAACAGTCCCTCGGGAGTTCCCAATATTTCGTTTAATGTGTCTTTATTATTATAGTACGACATTGGGATAAATTCAATATTTTCATCCTGAAGATCCTGAAGCTCCCAAGAAAATATTCTTTGCAGAAAATGATAATGTAATTGTTCATTAAATGTATTAATAATGAGTTGAGAGAAGGCATTCTGTTTAAAACATTCAAATCCAAAAAAGTCTAAAATCTTTATTGCGTAACTATTACCACTAAAAAAAAATAATAATAACATTTTAATAAGGAAGTATATCGGTATCTAAATTCTGCAAAATACATTAAACTTTGAAGACAAATATTTTTTTATGTGTTAATTTAAAAAAAATTGGTTTGGAAATTTTATCAAAAATAGCTTAAGTAGTTCTTTATCTAACAAAAAAATATTGTCGTGATATCTTTTTTTTTGGGCTAATTTGGCATACTTCTTTATTTTACTAGCTCGGAAGATGATCGTACAAATGGTCATCTTTATATTTACTGATATTTTTCTGATTTATCCCAAACCTAATCAAAATTATTAAATGCAACACTTTTTAATTTGACATAGTTTACCAATAGTACAAAAATATAAGGAATTGCGATTAATGTCATATTTACAGGATTTATTTCTAAAACTCAAGTACGATACCTCTGTCAATTAACCATCAAAAACTGACACAGACAAATGCAAATGAACAAATGACACAACTAGGCTTAGAGCATAATGCTCTAAGCAACTAGGCAATCTTTTTGGTGAGATAAAATGCATAGTAGGTATGACAGTTTATTAACTATCGTCAAATCTTTAAAGTGGTGCATCAGGGTATGGTCCGATATTAACCGACTACTAACCGCAAGTAACCAGGATTTTTTGACAGCGGTTCCTGATAAAAACTAATTTCTTGGTTACATTTGGACCACGGCCAAGATTTATTTCATTTCATTCTTGTGACAGATTGATATTCAACTTAATGGTAACCGTACCATTTTCAGGTAACCGCGTCCTAATTTAACCGCTTTTTCAGAAATCGAGTAATCGATATTTCTGTTGATCATACCCTTAGAGAGAATGTAATATGAACTTGATGTGCATAGTATTTACAATATAGTATTTACAAAAAAAAAAACGCTGAAAAAAATATACATTGTAATTAATTTTTAAACATTGACTTAATAACAAATTACATTAAAATCACAATTTTTCGACTCGCATGGAGCCTTTGTCTGCATTTGAATTTCTTAAACTACATGTTGCAGGTAAGAAATCTCAACTGGACCAACTCCAAAAAACGTTATTGAGTAATTAAATGTTAAAGTATTGACAAATATAAAAAATTATTGGGCTTTAAATATGCGTATACAGTATGAATTCTTAGGCTAGAGAGCCACATTAGACAGAAAATCAGCCGCCAAAAATGAGCCGCAGATCTTTGCGTAGTAAATTCAAATGCTAGGCATTTCAACCGATCTTTAGCTCAATGTAGCAAGTTGCTCGTATGGGATTATAGGATTTGTCTGAAGCAGACCTTCCCTGCTGCTGAATATCGGCAACCTAATATGCCGCTAGCCTTATAAATTTAAAAAAGAAGATATTGCACTTGCACTGTTTGGTTAAAAAGATACTTTATTGTTAAAGGAAGTAGGTAGAATTAAATATTGTCTTTTTAATATAGAATACCATCAGAGGTTTCAGTTCAAAATCAGTCACTCCGCTGAATCCATCCAAATTGTTGTTGATGTCCGCGCCGGTTATATGTTTATAAAACTGTATGGAATCGTTTGACATTATGTGCATCATAGTTCGTATGTATTCTTTTTTTGGATTTAAATTTTTTTTTTTAGCCACAGTGGTATATCATTTCGGACGACTTATTTGTTTCTCTGATATCTATTTCAGCTTCAAAATTTGTTTTTCAGAAAAATTAAAATGTTTTTTTTTTATCAAAAAGTATGTTGTGTTTTTATGCAGGTATATTTTTTGTTCTCATCCATTTTTGTATTTATTATCTTAATACACGATTGACTTGACCAAAGCTTTGGGTTTTCTTCTCCTATCCAATAGCTTTTGTCACAAGAGGAATTCTTTGAGACATGCTAATATTTATTTATATTGTATCACTAAAAATTTCGTTTTTTTTATTTTTAATACTTCTCACTCACTCTTACAGTGAACCAAATAACGAACAGTCACTAACTCGCTTTTCTGTTATGCAGAAAGCAACCAAACCGTTTGAATTGATTTTGCAGACAGATTACTTGTTTAACCAATTTTGGTCGGTTGGTTCATTGGCTAACAAATAACGCTAGGTACCAGAATGTGGGGTGGGGTTGGTTGTAGCTTGGCCATTGCTTTGTAGTTTAGATTGCTTGCTTGCACACTCGCTTAATACGCCTGCTTTGTAGGTAGGTAATTTTTCTACGGGACGATGGAGAAATGCAACCATCGAGTGCCTGCCTCCTCGTGGCACCACTGGATAAGGCCAATGGCGATGCTTCAAGAAGCACCACTATTGACTAACCAAATGGCACTCCATCAAAGCCCAACGCCACGGTGTAAGGTAACGTTCCTAAGGATGAATGGCCGCAGGGCTTAATATGCGAACGTTCCCTTCGGGGGAACCGGGCGAAACCTCCAAGTATCTAGTCTTGACTCTGTACGGGGGGCACTGCAGAGTTGAAGTAACCCCTTCCCCCATACTCGTGGGAACAAATATGAGTGAAAATAATTTGAAAAAAATGGACACCCAAGGAGAAGAGTCTGATACAGACGACTCAGGCTCCTTGAACATGACTATCGGAGAGATTGCGTTAGCTTTGGACTCCGACAACTCAAGGGAAGGAGGAACTGCGAAAGCAGAGGACTCTAACCCCTTAGCGGGAGGAGGATCTGTGAAAACAGACGACTGCTCCCAAACAAAAGAAAAAGTCAAAAAAGCAGATGTCAAGCCTGCTGATAGACCGAAAAAACCTTCAGGAGCGGAGAGAAAGAAGCTTCTAAAGAAAAGAAAATTGGCTGCAGGAACGTGGACGGAGGAAAATCCCTACAAGAATGCAGCCCAAAATCGAACCCAACGGAGGGAGGACCAAACGAATAAAGGGGATAAAAGGCCCCGATCTGAGTCGCAGACTCAACCCCACTCGAAGTGGAACCAAGCGGGCCAGAAATGCTCCGGCATCGGCTGGCTCGTACAGCGACACTTTGAGGGGTATCTGATTGGCTGTCATCCAGAGAAGGCATCCAGATACAACTCTAGACCAAGAACAAGGAGACTTGGTACAAGAAACTCTTGTGGAAAGGCTCTACGCTACCCCTTCAGGCAGTGGAGGAGCACCACAGTTCCACAAAACATCGTTTAGCGCAGGGGTCATTTGGATGACCTGCGATAACCAGTAGACCGCGGACTGGTTAAGGAGGACGGTCGGCAGTCTGGGAAACCTTTGGGAGGGTGCGGATTTGACCGTGGTTGAATCTAAGGACCTCCCAAGAAGACCCAGGGTTCTGGTTTTCATCCCGGAGGAGTCCGAGGTTGAAAAAGTCAGGGGACTTCTTCAGCTCCAGAATACGGAACTGAAGACTCCGGACTGGCTTTTAATGAGCAGAAAAATTGAAAAGGAGGGCAACTCCTAGCCTTTTCAATTGACGAAGCGTCGTACAGGGCCCTCGAGAGGTCACAATTCTGGGCCTATTATAAGCTAGGAAGGGTGACCTTCAGGGTCCTAAGGCGGCCTGGCGAGGATCAGGATAATCCAGATCAACCTCCAGCACTGTAAAGCTGCTTCGGCGGTACTTACAGTGGCGATGGGGAGGTTTGAAGTGGCCCTGGTACAAGAACCGTGGATTAGACACGGTACAATAAGAGGTTTAGGAGGGCTGGGTGGAGAGTTAATATATGACAGATCCACAGACACCCCTCGAACCTGCATAATTGCCAAAAAAGGCATAAAAATACTGCCGTTAACTAATTTCTGTTCCAGAGATTTGACAGCAGTCAGAATCAAGATCGATGCAGGAAATGGACCGAAGGAGGTAATACTCGGATCGGCATATCTACCTTCAGACGATCCTGAAGCAACACCTACCAGAGAAGTGGAGGAGCTGGTGAGATTCTGCAGGCGCAACGGAATGCAGATGATCATTGGCTGTGATGCAAACGCACACCACAGGATCTGGGGGAGCACCGATACCAACGAAAGAGGTGAGTCTTTGCTACAATTTATTATGGCAAATAATTTAGACATAACAAATGTAGGCAATAAACCGACCTTTATAACAAAAAACAGAAAGGAGGTACTAGATGTAACAATAGCATCAACATACTTGAGTAACTTTGTTACAGACAAACTTAAATATTAAAGGTAATATTGCAAAAGAAACTTATCGGAATCCCAGGAAAACAGACTGGGAGGCATACAATGCTTCCCTGGAATGTAATCTTCCGCAGATGAGAAAGACGATAAGAACAAAAATCGACCTAGAAATGGCTGTGGATGAGTTTAATGACACAGTCACTAGCGCTTTCAACGATACCTGTCCCTTAATAGCAAGGAACTCTACCAGGAAAGTTTCATGATGGAATGATGACCTGGCTATACTAAGGAAACAGGTGAGACAAAAATTTAATAGGGCTAAAATAACCGGCGAATGGGAACTATATAGAACCATACGCACCTGTTACAATATAGCTTTACGAAAAGTCAAGAGAGAGTCTTGGAGAAGGCACTGTGAGGAGATAGCAAGCACTCAAGAATGTGCCAGGCTCCAAAAAATTCCTCAAAAGACACACAACACACAATAAACACCCTTAAGAATGAACTTGGGGAGTACACAATCACAGGGAAGGAAACAGTAAGGGAACTTTTCAGGGTTCACTTCCCTGGTGCACAAACCATAGCACATACACCGGCTAACCGGAATCTAAACGGACTGGAAGCTCATAATAGAGCCAACAGGGAAGATTGGAGGATAGCCAAACAAGTGGTGAACTATGATAAACTGAAATGGGCAATTAGCTAATTCGAACCATATAAATCACCGGGCATAGACGGGATTTATCCAATAATGTTACAAAGAGGTCCTGATATTTTATACAGCAGACTCTGAAACATACTCAGAAGTAGCCTGGCCTTTGGACACATACCAAAAGCTTGGAGAAATATTAGGGTAACTTTTATACCAAAACCTGGGAAAATGGGACAGGAAACGGCAAAGTTCCTAAGACCAATAAGTCTTATGTCATTCGTACTTAAGACTTTGGAAAAACTGCTAGATAGGCATATTAAAAACGGGATATTGGTTCAAAGGCCAATATACCAAGACCAATACGCCTATAGTGCAGGGAAATCAACTGAAACAGCTCTCCATTAACTAATAAAAAGGGTGGAGAACACACTGGAAAACAAGGAGGTAATGCTGGGAGCATTCTTGGATATCGAGGGTGCATTTGACAATAACTCCGTTGAATCGATCATTAGATCTCTTAAACACAGAGGAATCGAGGAGACATGCGTGTCCTGGATCGACTCTATGTTAAGGGAGAGAACTATACACACAACCCTTATGGGAGAGACAACAGCGGCACGGGTAGCGAGAGGATGTCCACAGGGTGGAGTGCTGTCTCCACTCCTGTGGAACCTTGTAGTGGACGGGCTGCTTAGGGCTCTCAAAGATAAGGGACATATAACCCTGGGATATGCCAATGATCTAGTGATCATGGAACAGGGAAAATACAACACTATAGTAAGAGATCGAATGCAAGAGGCTCTAAATATAGTAACAAAATGGACAGAGGCGGAAGGACTAAACATTAGCCCCAACAAATCTGACATAATTGCATTCCCCGCAGGAGGAAATTGGAGGGACTAGGGCCTCTAAACCTAAGAGGTGCAAGCATCCAGCTTAAGGGGGAGGTAAAATATCTCGAGGTTATGATTGACTCGAGACTTACCTGGAACCAGCATCTAGAAAGAACCACAAGGAGAGCGGAAACCTCATTAATGATGACAAGGCGATCCTTTGGAAAAAAATGGGGGTTAAAACCAGACATGGTATATTGGATTTATAACATGAGACCCATAATAACATACGCAGCTTTGGTGTGATGGCCAAAGACACAGCAAAGGAAAGCAATAACGAGGCTTAGCAGGGTACAAAGACTTGCCTGCCTCGGAATAACGGGGGCAATGAAAACAACCCCCACTGCTGCAATGGAAGCACTTATAGGACTCCCACCTCTTCACTATGTGATACAAGGGGAGGCAAGATTAGGTGCTTACCGATTAGGGAATACACTGGGAAATCTTGACATTAGGCCAGGTCACATGAGTATCTCAAGGTTAGTGACAGGAGATGTGCTAGACATGAGATCAGACCACTTAACCAAGAGGTACTCTTTTAATACTCCCTTTGAGGTTTTAATACAGGAAAGAGCGAAGATTACCATAAGGGAGCCCAATGCCCAACGACAGGAACAAACCGGGTATACAGACGGGTTTAAGCCTGCGGAAGGCACTGGGGCAGGAGAATTCTCCAAAAACCCTGATAGTAACCATAGCTATGCTATAGGAATACATTCCTCGGTATTTCAGGCCGAGGTATACGCAATTTTGCAATGTGCAAAAACGAATAATGAAAGAGCTGTCGAAAATCAGCACATTCAAATAATGTCAGACAGCCAAGCGGCACTTAAGGCCATATCGAGTCAGAAAGTTACGTCGAGGCTGGTATGGGAATGCATCGAAGAACTAAGAACACTGGCAGACCGAAATAGAGTAAAACTATTTTGGGTGCCAGATCACAAAGGGATCGAAGGCAACGAAAAGACTGACGAACTTGCAAAAAGTGGGTTAGAAGAAACACCGGAACCAGACACAAACCCAGGAGTACCAAAAAGTACAGTCCGGGGTTTTATAAATGACTGGATTCGGGAACAACATATCAACTATTGGAGAAGCACCCCAAAACAGGCACATGGAAAAGCCTTCATGGGCAGACCATGTCCCAAAAGAACTGGAGAACTACTCTTAATGAATAGGAACCATTTGAAAGTGATAACAGGGTTCATGACTGGGCACGCCCCAGTAAAGGGACACTTGAACAAAATTGACATGTACAATGGGGAACTTATGTGCCGACTATGTCACAAGAAACCAGAAACGGCCAAACACATACTGTGCCGAATGCGAAGCTCTAGATCGCAAAAGACAGGCTCTTTTTGGGCAACCCCAGGTTGATCCAGCAACGTATAGAACCCACTCACCCAAGGATCTGTACAAACTTGTACAAGGTACAAAGGTGATAGAGTGGGTGCTATGAACTAACATGGGGTAAAACACAATAAGCCAATAGGCTTCAGTGTTATTCGGAGACACATAGTCAGACGAGCCCAGGAGAGAAAAAAAAAACAGAATGTGGACTGAATCTTTTTTTGCAGTAAATCTTACATTTTTTAATGCAATATTATGCGAAAGTCTAAAAATCACAAATTTTTGGGTTGTTTTCTTTCTCCAGAAAGCCATCTAATATACATCAAGAAAGACAAACGGTCCTCATATATGCAACCAATAATACATGCTCTAATAACATTGACTACTGGGCCGACCTTGTCACAGCTATCGGAAGGACAGCAAAACAGTATGTCGGTCTCCCGTTAGAAATACATTGCCTACGCCTAGCCATATTGCATTCTTAGTGTATCCCGAACTATAGTCGGGGAGGATAGCCACGAGATTAGTGTGCACTCCGGGCATGAGCCATCAAGAAAAAATTTGTCTGTATCAAATTCGTAAATTTAAATTTAAATCCAAGATCATTTTTCGTACCTTGTAATCACAGTTTAAACTTGGTTGTAAATAATGAAGGAAAAAATAAAAATTTTAACTGGCAATTCTTTTCTACAGTTCAAGAACTTTACATTTTTTTTTCTGCCCTAACTAATCATGGGACTATTTCAAAAGAACATATTTCCAATTTAACTTAGAAACGACTTTTTGAATCTAGATGGTCGAGCAGAATTGATGATATTAGTTCTTTGGGGTAACAGCTTATGAAAGTCTATGATGAAGTGAATAGTATATTTAGTGGATTTTCCTTCAATACAAAGCATGTGGCTGAAACTTTAGCAAATAATTAAAAAAAATACTATTTTATATGTACATTATTATGTTTTGTTTAGAGTCAATATTGTTAGCAAAATGTTACAAACCAAAGGTTTAATATGCCCCGGAAGCATGTACCCATATAAGTGATTTGCTAAAGTTTTTTATTAGTGACCGCAGTAATAAAAGATTTAAAGATCTGTTAGCTACTGCTTTTGAACAACTCAATTATTGCTTAAAACTGGAAGAAGCTTCACCAGACAAAAATCGCAATGAACGTGACATAAATGAAACGGAATTTTTATACGAGTGGCAATTTTTAAAAAAAAATACGCTGCAAACACCAACACAAATGTTAGACCATATTATTTTAAATAATTTAACTCATACTTTTTCAAATGCAACCGTAGCTTCGCGAGTTTTTTTAACAATGCCCGAATCGGTTGCTTCAGCAGAGACAATTTGCTCAAAGTAAAAGTTGATCAAAGTCTATTTAACATCATCAATGGGCCAACAGCGGCTCGATAATTTGGCTATCATATCGATAGAAAGTGATTTTTTGGATAATATAAATATGACTAATCCTAATTCTGACTGTTCCTGAAAGAAAGCGCGTAAAACTATTTTTATTTAGTGTTTTTTATTTAAGATTATTTATTTCTTGTTTAACAAATTTTTAATTGATTGGAAATAAAATGTAAATTTCTGTGCTTCACTTGTATTATTTAATTAGCGATTATAATGTTGAATGTACGTAGTACATTAAAAATATAATAAATATATACATTAATTTAGCAGAAGACACATTTGCACGACTATGCTCAAGCGTGTTGCAACGACCCTGGTGAGAAATTAGAAATCACATGTAATGAAAAACATACTAGGCCAAGACTGAATTGCGTAGGCATAAACAAACCCTTTTTTGTTCCCTTTAACAAACAAACTTTTAAATAGGAGAACCAAAAAAATATATTCTAATGTGTATCAACATTATTTTATCTTAAAAGGATTGCTTTTTGTTGACATAAATATATTTGCATATATTTTTGATTGATCGAATAACGCCGTAAAATATTATTATAATGATTATGAAATAATAAATTTTGCTTTTCTTGTTATAAATAAATAATACTTACAAAATAGCTTTACCAAAAGATAATTTATTATTAATTGTACCAATAATATAATCTACCAGTCTAGCATATAAAGTATTTGCTAGGACGTCTCTGGCCTCTTTAGCTTCATCAAACGTTTGTCTAACTTTAAAAGCATTTCCTCCTTTAACTGCGCAGTAATTTGTCAATGTCCAGCAGATTTTTTTCTCATCAATTTCTAAAAGTCGAGAAATGTACTGCACCTCCTCCTTACCTTCCATTATTGCATACATATCATCGTTTTGTTTAAATTTAACTTCTCCCAAATGCAAAATTGCTGCTATTACACAGTGTATAGTCGATATTTGGTCTTCAGAGAATTGTAGTTCATCAAAATAACTACAGATTTTTTTATGTTTTGATGTATTTGAATCAATGTCATCTTTTGGTAAATTAGATTTTTTGTTTGTATTCTTTAGGAATATGTATTCTCTATGAGATTTTAAATAATATTTTTCGTGCTTTAAAGTTGCAATAAGTCCATCGTATATGTAGTAAAATATGTGAAAGTTGCTCTGGCGACTAAAAACAAAAAAAAAATAAAAGTGGAAGTTAATAGAGAGTTGAAGTGATGTTATAAACGTACAGGTATACGTGAAATTTGACATCTGCGCATGCCTATTAAAATATCCTTCACGTTTACGTCTACGTACATACGGGCTCTGGCGGATACACGTAACGCAAATAAAATAACCTCTTTTTAATAGGAAAAGTAGAAATCCCAATATAATATGTCATTAATTGTCATTATTTGTCATGATACGTAAATGTCACGATGCGTTTAACAACTTCAACTCATATTTTGTATAGCAACGTAAACATTATTTTTCTGCGTTCACGTTCACGTTTACGTTAACGTACTGGAAATACTTCAACTCTCTAATAACAGAAAGTACATTTCCGTTATTTTTTACAGTTTTACAACAGTACTGATAGGCTTTATTTTATGTGGTTACATATTAAATGAGTATCGGGTATAGTAATCCTCTACATCATGAAATTTTAATGAATCATCCGATGCTTGAACCAGAGGTAACTGCTTCTAACGAGAACAAAAAATATGAACCTAGGAACAATTCTTAATTGGAGTAAAATATTCTTTATTTAAATCCTGGCATTTTTAAACTAACATTGCCGTGTTCAATTTTTGAATTTTTGAATCACAATGCTAATTTAAGAAAAAATCATCAATTTTTTAGCATGCGCACTTAAAAATTTCTTAAATAAAGATTGTGGCAAGCACGGCTCAAAAGCAAGCTCAAAATGCTTATTTTTTGCATTAATTGCTTTCTGTGATATAACTTTACCATTATCATAATAAAGCACTGCAAAACAAAAGGCTTTTTCAACATTTACCAACTGGAACCATTATTGTGTGGCATTTTTTACACTTACTTAAGATTATGCGGCAAATAGAACGGAGGATGTCCTCTACTTTTAAAAGCATCTTGTCTATGTGGTTATTAGGTGAATTTCTTTGTCGGCCTAATGTTCCTTCCATTTACAAATTACAAAATTTTGCTGTTTTGCATCACCAAGTAAAAAAGAACTTCTCTTATCTTCTAGATACGGTTTTGGCTACATTATATTTCAAAGACGCAATTCAGTTGAATATAATTAAGGTGGACATAAAAATAGTTTTATTTTTCCTAAACCCTAAGCTCTAAACTCTAAGCCTCAACCAATAAGCTATTTATATTTTCAATTCCTACCTACTAAATAATTATTTGGTTTAGCCGCGTTTGACAAACGTTTTTGTTCTATGTTAACATTTTTGGACTATTAAATATTAACCAATTAGCTCAAGTAACAAATACCATATTTTTCTTATCTCAGCAGATACCTTAAACCGGATAAATATTCGTAAAGCTCTATCTAAAACCTTTATTGAATAGTGGTACTATTATCGGCAGGAGTTTCTTCTTCTTTCTTTCTCTTTCTCGTACTTAAGTCGAAAAGCTTTAATTACTCTGCTTTACTATACTTCTCCTAGGAGCATGGTTAAATATAATGTGTTCTGTTATTAGGTTCTATCCAAAGCACAATAGACAATGCTTATAAGAAATTCTGCCCGCTGATACTGATCCATCACGATCAAACGACTACCGCATGGTGGAGTTATGAGTTGGTTCGCCTCGGGAATATGGCTAGGAAATCTTTTAACAAGACAAGAACCAGAAAACTCAAAGAGAACTTGAATACTTACAAATTTAACCACAGAGAATATAAAAAATCATTATACAGAGAGATGTGTGGAGATACTACTTCGAAGAAATCGAAGATTTCCCGCAGACAGCCAAGCTTCAAAAGCCTCTCTCAAGAGATTTGGTCATCACAGATGTGGCCGAGTGGGCAGAGGAAAATACAACCCATCTTTCTACGATTGGCAAACTGCCAAACACATTGTAGACGATGACAAAATTAGAAGGGCAATATCTAGCTTTTCTCTATTTAAATCACCAGGACCTGACGGTATCTATCCAGCCCTACTTCAGTGGGGTCTGGAAGAACTCACACCGCACGTAATAATTATATTCACATCCTCGCTGGCTCCGAAGCATATCCTTCGAAAATAGAAAGAGGTAAAGGTAGTCTTTATACCCAAACCTAGAAAAATGGACTACACTGTCCCTAAAACATACCGACCAATTAGCCAGACATCGTTTTCCATGAAAACATTGGAAAGGCTATGTGAAAGATACATGCACACACCACAGGCATATCTAATGATTCAGCACTTTACCTGGTTGCTGGCCGGATAGAGAGGTCACTGGATAATAAAGAATGCGCCCTGGGCGGCTATCCTCGACAATCGCTAAAAAACGAACCGTTTTCGAAAGTGAGTGGTTGAAAAGCGAGTAGTTTTTGAAATCTATATTCTTGACTGGCGTTCGATAAGCATTCGTCTTTTAAAACGTGTACGTTTTTAACAAGCAAATAATATGTCTGGCATCACTGTAAACTGTCTATATCGCTGAATTCAAGTAATGTGCAGGCCATAAAAAAATAAGGATTATGTAATTTAATTACAACAAACCAATTGTAAATTTATCGAATGATGATTTTTTCTAAAGAACATAATATATCAATGTTCATGATAAACTAAATCATTAATCATTGGCGGAAAACAGCTATACAGGTGCTGTTAATGTAACCTATAATTTTAGGAAAATCGTACGTCATAAAACCTAGTTTCTATGGTACAAAATTAACTTAAAAACTTTGCTAATCTCATTCAGTTCTTTAATATCTTGTGGCAATTTTACAAAATTGTTAAAAGTTCTGGACACAACGTGTGATATAGAAGAGCTTTGAACTACCACTTGCAAGAAACCGCAAGCAAATTAATATCTATAAATTAAACATACATGAATTAATAATTAAATTCTTACACAGTAAAATATAAAAAATATTCATTCAATATCCATTAAATTAAAAAAATGGATTCTGCCTCTGCATGTCTGAATCTTTATGTTATGTTGAGAATGGGGTGTTAATACACTGCGACCTAAAAGATCTATTGTGCCCCCTTCTGTCGCCAATGCACTAAGGAAATGTCTCAATGCCTATAACGACCCTTCCAATCCTATTTTCTCAAGGAAGTGTAGGATTTGAAGTGGCTTCAAGTTAAGTAAATCTCTGCTTTTCTCATTCTTATCTTCCAAGTTTTCTAATTGTACTAATTATTGCATTAATTGAAATAAATTCTCAGCTATTAGACTTTTTTAGTACTGCAAACCATATTTATAAGAAATTTGATACTTTTGTAGGTATTAATAAAAAGTAAAATTTGTTAAAATAAATCAATATTATTAATCATCCTAAAAGTGACATATAAGTGACATTGACTAAATCCTTGAAAACATGCACGTTTTATCACAAACGTGTGAAAAATTCCGCTCGCTGTAAAACACCCGTTTTAAAAACGTACACGCTTTTAAACCGAATGTCGAGAATAGCGAATAGCTCGCATGTTACTAAAGCGTATACGTTTTTTAGAAAACGATTGCCGAGGATAGGGCCCCTGGGTGTTTTCATAGATAAGACGACCTTTCCCAAGATAATAAACTCACTAAACAACAGGAGCGTTTCACATATAGTTAGTGGGTTGATACACAACATGCTCTTAAATCGAGTAGTAAACAAATATGTAGAAAATGTGAATATAAGAGGCTTGGTTGCGAGAAAATGTCCACAGGGAGGGGTGCTTTCACCTATACTGTCAAACATTCTCCTCGACACCCTCATCAGCCGCCTCAATTATGACAATAACTACACAATAGCGTGGTATTCTACAAGCAGACAATTTTAAGAACATACTCTGCAAAAGAATTATTTCTGTATATTAATCCCAAGAAGACAGAAATGGTAATTTTCCTAAAGAAAAGAAAGAAAATGGAATTAAAAACGTCCAGAACTCCTATATACAAAGTTAAACTTTAAATCAGAGGTGAAGTACCTAGGTCTCACCCATTGAGATAGAATAAAGAGGAGATGCTACGACGATACTAAAGCGTCCACACCCTTGCCTTCTATATCATATTTCAAAATCTAACTAGTTGAACTAGTCAGTTTTGGTGAAAATAAATGCCATTTATTTTAAATAGCTCCATTTAAATGATACAAAATCATTTGCATTTGTATTTGTATTCAGTCTGTAAATATAAAATTATCTTCATTCTATCTCGATGGTCTCACCTTTGACAGCAAGTTAACATGGAACTCACACTCAGAAACAGCATCAAAAGAGCATAAATTGTTCATGAATAATGCCGCCGAACCGTGGGGTGCACCTGGGGTTTCTCCCCCAGAGTTATCGCAATGACTTGCTCGGCCATCGTAAGACCTTTGCTAACATACAGCGCAGTTGTCTGGGTACCAAAAACCCACATTATACGAGGCAAGAGAGAGGTCCGACACGCCCAACATAGGGCGCGGCCATTTTGAACTCTGTGACACAGTTTACAGCTAAAGAATCAATTCGCTCACTCTGCGTCGGCACTTTGGATCTCAATGTTTCAGTTTCTACACTGTGCAACTCGGATAATACAATATATGATAACCGCCTATAATAAAACAGCAGTCTTCTGCGTATCCTGAATTTATATCCCTGGAGTGGATGTTATTTTGGAACTTTCAACTGGTCCGAGTGAGCTAACTGATTTTTTAGCAATAAACTGTGACTTCAAAAATTATTCACTGACACTGACAGCAGCAAGCAAAATATCAGGTGCGTTTTAGTTATCCGCTTCTGCTTCCGGAATTGTCGGTTTAGTCGTTTTAACCTGTCAGATTAAAACAAGAAAACTAACAATTCCGAAGCAGAAGCGGATGATTAAAACGCACCTATTAAAAATATTGCGCCAGGATGTAGGCAACACGTAATAAAGGTTCAAAATGGCGGAGTTTTCTATCTCCTTTTAAAAGGCACTCAGAAAGCTGCGCAGTGCGACCATTCTCCGTATAGTAAAAGAAAATCAAAGTATGTGCAAAAACCCAAAAATTCACAGCTGTCCGCAAACTAGAACAAATTCAAAGAACAGCATGTGTCAACATAACATAAGCCGTGAAAACCACACCAACCAGGGCCATGGAAGATGTGGCGGATCGCATGCGAGCCGGGGCTTAACAAATGAGTTAGGAGTTGTTTTTGTTTTTAGATTATTGTTAATGTTAACGTGGCTTTTATATTTTAATTGAATTGTCAACTTTATAATTTTGATAATAAAACCTTTCGTTAAAAGATTCCTTCTTCCAATATTACTACATTGGTGACCCCGACTAAGCGACATAAAGGACAATTACACAGAAGAAAACTTTTTCAACTGGGTAACTTCCATCTACTACATCTACCAGAAGATGACGACGGAAATATCCAGAGTGTCTCTTAAGCTACCTTCATTTTGGAAGAAGAATGTTAAGGTTTGGTTTTTACAGGTAGAATCTCAATTTATCACAGCTAATATCACAAGCGAAATTACTAAATACCATTATGTTCTTGGATCTTTAGATTCTGAAATAGCAGATTTAATTTCAAAAGCACCTTCTGCTACTCCTTATAAAGATCTTAAAAGTAGGTTAATTGGGCTATTTGAGGAATCCGAGGAAAGAAAGGCCAAAAAGCTTTTAAACGAATTAGAACTAGTTGAAAAAAAAGCCATCTGTCCTATTAAGAGAAATGAAAAATTTAGCAGACGACAAAGTGACAGATGATTTTTTTAAGCACTATGTTTTTGTAACGGCTGCTAAATACTGCTCGTGCCATCCTCGTAGCTAGCACGGAGAATCTTGAAAATCTGGCGAAGATGGCAGATAAATTTGTCGAGATGAATTCGTCAGATTCACAGCACATTTGTTATGCGGGACAGTCGAAATCGAGCCAATCATTGCACAAAGATAGGCTAAGTATTTTGGAGGATCAAATGGCCGAACTTGTTGCTTCCGTTAAAGAATTCAAGAACCGCAAAAATTTTAGAAATAGTTCCAAAAGTAGAGAAAATCTGTCAACATCTCATTGTTATTGTTGGTATCACTACAAATTTAATGATTCAACCATGTTATTTTAAAACTAATGATGTAACTCAACAGGAAAACTTGCAGGCCCATCACTAAAGTCGGCAAGTGATGGAAAAATTCTTTCTCGCCGCATGTTTATTTATGATCGCTTCACCGGTATGAAATATTTAATTGACACGGGCGCGGATATTTCGGTTATTGCTCCTAGTAAATTTGAAAAACGTTATATTGATAAGAGAACACTTTTTGCTGCGAATGGGTCAACTATTAAAACTTTTGGTTCAAAATTGTTAATACTTGATATAGGTTTACGCAGGAAATTTCAATGGCCATTCACTATCGTGGAAGTTGAATATCCTATCTTAGGAGCGGATTTTTTAGATAATTTTAAAATGTTAGTAGATATAAGTAATAAGAAACTGATAGATACTACAACCGAATTAAACTCTAATACTCATCCAGCTCCAAATTACATTACTTCAACGATATCTGTGTTGAATCCAAATCAAAAATATAATGAAATTATTAAAAAATTCCCTAATTTACTGTTAGACAAACCAAATTTTTTAAATCCCTTACCAGAAGTCAGCCATTCCATTGTAACTAAAGGTTCTCCAGTGACGGCAAAACCTCGTAGGTTACCACCAAATAAGCTCAAAATAGCAAAAAACGAATTTCAGCATATGATGGAACTTGGAATTTGTCAACCTTCGCAAAGCTCATGGGCTAGTTCTCTGCATATGGTTCTGAAAAAAGACGGATCGTGGAGAGCCTGTGGAGACTATAGAGCTCTTAATGCTAGAACTAAACCTGACAAATACCCTATACCTCACATTGAGGATTTTAACTCTGAATTAGACGGAAACACAGTTTTTTCAAAATCGATCTAATTAGAGCCTACCATCATATTCCAATTGCTAAAGAAGATATCCCAAAAACTGCAGTAATAACTCCATTTGGGTTATTCGAATTTTTGAAATTACCATTTGGTCTCCGAAACGCAGCTCAATCTTTTCAAAGGTATATGCACTCAATCTTAAGAAATCTTCCCTTAATTTTTACGTACATTGATGATCTATTAGTAGCATCAGTTAGCGAAGAGCAACACAAGATACGCCTCGAAAGAGTTTTTGAAATTTTGAGCAACAATAATATTAATATTAATCCCAATAAATGCACTTTTGGGGTATCAGAAATTCCTTTTCTAGGTTACTTGGTAAACGTAAGAGGTATCAAACCCCTTAAAGAAAAGGTGGACATTATAAAGCAATTACCTTTACCGATAACGGTGTGTGATTTAAAAAGATTTTTAGGAATGGTAAACTTCTTCCGACGCACTTTACCTAATTCGGCAGAAACTCAAAGCATTTTGTATGAATTGACAAAAAATTCAAAAAAACGTGACAAAAGGAAAATTACTTGGACGGAAGAAGCCAAAGAAGCTTTTAGTAAACTTAAAACAAATTTGTCAAATGCTTTTAGCACATCCATCTGATAATTTGCCGTTAGTACTTATGGTAGATGCATCAGATCTTTTAGTCGGTGCAGCTCTACACCAAGTACGGGATGGCGTTTTAGAACCCTTGGGTTTTTTCTCAAAGAAACTTAATAATGCCCAAAAAAGATATAGCACATATGACAGAGAACTATTAGCAGCATACGAAGGCGTTAAAAAATTCGGATATATGATAGGAGGAGAATGCATTATTTATACGGATCATAAGCCGTTATCATTTGCCTTTCAACAGCGATCTAACAAGGCTTCACCACGTCAAATGCGATATTTAGATTATATTGGTCAATTTACAACTGCTATTAAATACGTGGCTGGAGCTGATAATGTTTCGGCTGATTTCTGGTCAAGTGTAAATACTTTATCAGTACCACAGCAAACTTCATTGGATGATGTTGCGGATGCTCAAATTGAAGACTTGGAAATTCAACAGCTTTTAGATAGTCCTAACAGTAATAGTTCCTTAAAATTGCAAAAAATCACACTTTCCAGCGGAAAAGATTTGATAGTCGACTCTAGTCAGAATAATTTTAGGCCCCTTGTAAGCAAAAAACTAAGAAAATCAATTTTTGACTGTATTCATAATTTATCACATCCTGGAGTTCGAGGCTCGGTTAGTTCATTAAAAAAACATTACGTTTGGCCAGGAATAGCAAAAGATTGCCAGTTGTGGGCAAAAAGTTGTATTGCTTGCCAAAAATCTAAAATTTGGAAACATACCGCCAGTCCGGTAGGACATTATCGCAAACCAGAGCAACGATTTGAACACATAAATGTTGATATCGTTGGGCCTTTACCTAGTTGTCAAAATTTTAAATACCTTGTACAGTTCATCAAATTTCTAGAGGTGTTCGACGCCCAGACAGAGAACGCGCTACGTGTGACTAAGATAGCTATTGTACAGTCTGCTAAACAAGTTATTTTAAATAGTTTTTAATATTTTTAGGTAATTAAATTTTAAAAGTGTGGAATAGTTTAGGGATTAAATTGGTCTGATTGGACTTTCTTAGAACGTTTTTAAAAGCAGCTAAAGATAGTATGTAGAATTGGAAATAATTATTATGCCATAAAAGGTGTTTTGGAATTCCTTCAACCTTTTGAAATTGAGTCAGAAAATATAAATTTTATAGGATAGCGGAAAATACCTATAATTTTTTTGTAGGCCTTTGTAAATCGTGGATATAGTTTATATTTTATTTCTACCTTATTAAGGAAAATGGTACCTATTATTAATAACGGTTGTTTCTGAAACATTACTAAAATTTTCGAAATTTTGTTTTTCTACAAAATAATAAACTATACTATTTAGAAAAAAATTTATTTCTCTTATAATTTTATAAAAAATAACAGGGGAATATTTACATTTCTTGATCTATTAAACAAAACGATAAATTATCTCGACGAATGACACCATGTTCTAGTACGGAAACTAGCTTTACATTTTTGTTGGTGGTTTCATGGGTTTCATATCAATTTTTTGTAATTGTAGTTTACACGTACATATACCTCTTAACACTTGTTTGCTTTATTAAAAAAGTGTGTTGTTGTGATTTACGTCGAAATAAGTCAAAAACAACTTGAAACCCCATATAAAATCAAAAAGGAGAAACGGAAAAAAATTGAGCCTGTAAATGAACACAACTCAGAAACAAAAATAGCTATCTAATAATAAAAAAATAAAATTTGATTCTTGTGCAGCTTCATCTATATCATTAACTGTTTTTGGTTTTTTAATGGTTTTTCTTGGTGATGAAAATTCCGATATCTCACGGTTATCGTCTTTTTTTCTCTCCAGAAATGCGGACGGCAGTGTTTTTAGATACTCCTGTGGCTGCAGCAACACGATCATTTACATTTTTAAATGGTATTGAAGGTGAATTAAAGTTTCCTTCTCTTCTCATAAACTCTATAACATTGGCTATTATTTCGCGAGATTGACTGTTAATCACGCGGCCTCTTAATTTGCTATTAAACTCCATACTTAGGTTCTATTAAACTGTAATGAGCAAAAAACACAAACGAAAATAAAATAAATGTTTTAGCGAAATTTACATCTGACATTTACGTCTGAATGAAATAGTGAAATACTTGATGCGCAGAGTGTACTTTCATTGCGTAAATCCGTCGGGATGCCTGTCAGTAGTGCTTTCTCTGTCTAGCCGTCGAAAGCCTCTAGAAATTTGATGAACTGTAACGATGATTGACAGATTTTCGCGTTGGCCCGAAGCAGTACCTGTTCAGGACATTACGGCAGAAAAGATAGCTCAAACTATCGTGAATACTTGGATTGCAAGATTTGGTATTCCAAAATATGTCAAAACTGACAGAGGTAAACAATTTGACTGTACCCTATTTCGATGTTTAGCTACTTGTTTAGGCATTAAGCATATCAAGACTACAGCTTATCATCCAGCTTCTAATGGCAAAATAGAAAGATGGCATAGATGTTTAAAAGTCGCATTAAGATCACATTTTTCCAACAATTGGGTGGAAAAACTACCTACTGTTTTGTTAGGGTTACGATCTAGCATTTTAACTACAAATAAAATATCTTCAGCTGAAATGACGTACGGCCAAACAATTAAACTTCCATCAGACTATTTTAATGGTTCCCCCATTGATCTAAACGCACCAAATTATGTATTTAAACTTAAAGAATACATGTCAAAAATTAAACCTGTAGAAATCAAACATCACTCAAGAAAAAAAATATTTATTTACCTGGAGATAAAGGAAGCCACACACGTTTTCATTAGACACGACGCACACCGCACGTCTCTTCAACCTGTCTATGATGGCCCCTTTCTTGTGTTGCAAAAAATGAGAAAACCTTTGAGGTCGCGACAAATAGAGGTAAAGAAACCATAACAATAGATCGCTTGAAACCAGCTTACTTCATCACTACAATTAATAGCATCATTCAAGAGAAAGAAGAGATAAAAAATGTTCCCGGGGAGAAACAATCTAATGAAAAGAGAAAAAAATGTCCGTTTTGCAGCTTTGACGTCACTAGGAGGGGAGTAGTGTGGCGGATCGCATGCGAGCCGGGGCTTAACAAATGAGTTATGAGGTGTTTTTGTTTTTAGTTTATTGTTAATGTTAACGTGACTTTTATATTTTAATTGAATTGTCAACTTTCGTTAAAAGATTCTTTCCTCCAATATTACTACAAAGTCATTCTTAGTCTCACTTACTTGACATTTATATCAAGGAGGTTTCTCTAATTACAATAATACGTCTCTGCACAGTTGGAATAGAACCTGATGTAGGATCTGGTGAGGCGAGATGTCGCTTTTGGCAGGAGTCGCTCAATACTCTCCCCCTGCTTCAAGCCAACATGGACTCCATCTGACCGATATATATCTTCTCATAAGTCATTTGAAGTTATACCAGAACAAACAGAAGAGCCGGAAGTGGCAGGTACAAAGTATATCTACAACAATGGTTCTAAAACAAAACAAGGCTCAGGATATGGAATATACTCTAGATCCTTAAACCTATACATAAAATGGGCTGTGAGCAGTAGTGAGAGTATATTTCAAACCGAACTTAAGGGTATTCTCATAACAGCAAAATAAATCACCAGAAATAGTATCACTAGAAGAAAAATGCTCATTATAGCAGACAAGCACTACTCACCCTGGCCAGACCACGAATTTATTCAGGGTTAGTAATAGAATGTCACAAAGCTTTGACCGAAGTATCCATCAACCATGTAATTAACTTAAGAGGGATCGAAGGTCACGCCACATCGAAAGATAACCGTCTTGCTGATATATTTGTTAAGAAGGCAGCCAACCAAATACTTTGTAGACCTGGCCCGTCTATTGGACTGACAACATCAATAGTAACAGGCCTAATTAAGGAACATTTCCTTGTGAAATTCCAGAAAAGATGCAAAGAAAAAAGAAGCTGCAGACTTGTCAGGGAGCTTTTAAATTATTCTGACAATACTACAGCGAAAAAATACTTAAGTATGACAAAATCTGCGCCTGATCATAGGCATTCTCACTGTACATTGCCAAATACAGAAGAATCTCTATATTATGGGGCTATCAGAATCTGAACTCGAGCATATCCTTTACGATTGCTTGGCGCTCTCATTTATTAAAAGATTTGTGTTTGGCGAGAATTGGCTAACACCGGCCGATATAAGAGAAACACATCTTAGTGACATTAAATCTGTAGGCTGGCTCACTAGACAGGAGGTGCCTATCTACTTAGGAGGATGCCTAAGTGCCGTGGGTTAACCCACCTTTCACACGTTACAGATACAGATTGGGTCCTATACTGGAACTTTTTTAGGATTGATATTGTATTAGTTTTTTAGTCACTTTTGGCTATGTTACCAGAAGTGTTCGCTCGCAATCTAGGATTTTTAATTCTTCATTATTCTGGCCTGCGATAGTTTACAAAAGTATCAGCTTTATGTTTGACATTCTTTTTTAGTAGCTTGTTATTCGTTTTAACTTTTTTGTTAAAATTTTAATTTCATAGAGTTTGACACCTAAGGCGAACCCTAGTGAACAGTCTTCAGTTTGACTAAAAAATCAGAGAGTTCAAATTTAGGGAGAAATATTTTTTATATATTTTTTATGTAATCTCATAAATCACCCAATTGAATTTGACGCTTCTCAATTGTCTTTTGGTATTTCTTTAAGGATTCTTATGTTGTACATACCTCAAATTTATATTACCTATATTTATATTACCTATGTTTATATTTCTTTGCATCTCTAAGTAAAATTGAAAGTTACTACTTGTCGATTAGGCTATTTTGCCAAATAAACGTACAACTTTACTTAGATGTAAAAAAATCGGTCCTTACATTTATAATATTTATAAAGTGATGCACAAAAAATATTTGTATTGCAGACCATAAGTCATATCCGTGATAGCTATGCAAGGCTATGAATCCAAACTGATACTATAAAAAATGGACACTCCGACATGCTTGAATTTTTCTAATGTCTACTTTAAAAACATTTTTGGTGAATCACTTTATATTTCCTAGAATGTGATTTAATACGTTTACCTGTCCAAAGAAGATACTCTTGACTTTTCAAGGCAATGTATTTTAAAACTAGCTCCGCTGAGCTTTCCACTTTTTCCATAATTCAGTTCTGTTTTAAATACCGCCCTTGTTGCATAATTATTAGAAGGTGTAGAGGCATGTACTAGGGAATGAACTAATTTGACTGCATTTTTGATTCTGGCCATGTTTATGCTGGTATTTTCCCCAAGGTAAAAAAGGTGATCGATTAAGTGAAGATAGTTCGTAGTTTTTCCGGAACCTGATTCTCCTGATAATACTATTTGTTGGATGGTATTGTGATGTAGAGCGTTTTGATAAGCTGTGTCGGCAATAGCGTATATATGGGGTGGATTATCAGATCTTGATTTAAAATGGTATTTTTGGTGGAACTGTAAAAAAAACATGTTACATATAGCAATCAGAAAAAACATAAAATTACTCAGTTCACAAGGTCTTAGTGATAACATCCACATATTTAGATACTTAACACTCAACCCTCAAAAAAAATATATAAATAAATAAATATGGGAATTATTTGGTTCTTCATTGCCCATAATTTATGATGATAAGGATAACACCCTCATAATTTTAATTATGAAAATATGGAACATAAATATTAAATGCTATAACATAATTTTAAAATTACCTTTTAATAAAATAAACCCATCTTCGTAAACGAAAAAACATGCTTTTATATTTCTATTTCTTTCTAAATGACCTCGCACTTTTTATATTGATTTTGGGTACTGTCAGAAGTTGTTCAAATTTAACTATGTTATTTTTCAGATTATTAAAGGTAACATTCCTTTGGATAACAAGCTCTACAGAATAAGCTGTTAAACAGAGTTAAAAGTAAGGCGTGCAGAATGGATCGCAAAAGACAGGCACTTTTTGGACAGTCACAGTTTGATCCAAGGACCTATAGGAGAAACCCTGTCATGGACTTCAGTGTTGTCGAAGACTAAGTCCAATAAACATGGACATATTATGTTATATCTAATTAATTAAACTTATTCCATGCTTACTTACACAAAGTAAATCATACAAAGTGTTTAAAAAATTAGGAATATCAGTTAAGGTAACGGTATCAGTAGCAATAGGAGTAAGCAAAAAAAGATCCTCACCTTTTTCAGTGATTTATTTCATCTAAAACAAACTCTCCGAAGTCCACTGATGGAAGTCCCTGTCCCTGATATTATTTTCGGGTAGTTCTGGTCCCTGGCTCCGGTAATCGTTGCCTGTGCCAGTAGCTGATACTTTATGACTAATTTTTTCTTATAAATTAGTCTGTGGCTGTGACTTAATACATAAGGCTTATGCTTGTATGTGAATCTGATAAATACAATCTTTCCTAATCATTTTTCTCCATTAGAACATTCAAAAATGGGATTCAAAATTTTTCAAATAAGATTTTCAAATATCAACATCTACTCCTTAGGATGACATATGAGTAGGATGAGTAAACCTTTAGCTGTTACAAAACAAACCTATTCCAGACAGGAATATACATATTTTTTGTATTTTTAAGTTAAGATATTTTTCTAAACACGTATATGTTGCTTTTATTATTTTATTACCTGTAAGTAATTAAATAGAATATACCTAATCAAAATAGTTTTATTTTTCATTTATTTTTATAACACATTTATCAAATACGTGCATATCTGGTCATTTCCAGCATATACAAGTTAGGAGGTTTTAATAGCCCGAAAATTTAAAATTTTACAAAGAATACATTCTTTTCATTGGCCACAAATATCTTTTTAAGAGTGTCATCACGCTTATACAAGATGTCCCAAAATTCCGTGAACATAGAGTTACTTTATGTTGGTGCGATCATTATAAGTCGATTAAGCCAAAATTACCTATATCACAAAGTGCTTCGGTTGCCTGTGAGGAAGCTTCAAAGAAATTTTTAAATTTTAATTTTAATAACGTTTTTCTTTCAATTTTCATAAAATTTGGTATATGAAGAGCCATTGTTCAAAGCAAAAATTGCACCAACTGGAAGGGTAAAAACCACCCAAATCCTACCATAAATAATAGCTTGTTAGAGACTTTAAAGTTTCAAGAAAACTAAGCTGGCGGTTGTCCACGTTATTCTTTGACGTTAGTAATAAAAAAATTGATAAGTTTGACAGATATGGTGTAGAACTGTACTACTCATTTTATGTATTGTATTTTTTTGTATCGCTTTAAAGTTCTTATGAAGGAGTTATTTCAAAAATTTTGTGGCTGGCACACATTTAATGAATAAACTAATACGATGACAGTGCTTGGTTTTTGTAATGGCAACTGTCGTGAGAGTGTTTGGGTATGCCATGACAGATTTCCAAATCAACATAATTTTGAATCAGCAGACTTTTGCTTCTATCAAGAGGCGACTTCGAGAAACTGGCCAACTGAAACCAAACAGAAGAAGTCCTGGTCATGCTAGACGTCCTGCTGTAGAGTAAGGAATACTTGAAATAGTGAAAAATAATCCCGGAATTAGTACCCGACGATTGGTACGCCAAAACAAGGTTTCAAAAAGCATGTCTAACAGAATTAGGCATTCCAAACAAAATGGCTAACCATAGGTAATGACAGGCACATGATAGGTTATGATATGGCAACAGTATGGGCCTGCTGATTTGACAGGGTCAATAATATAGATAGTTATATAGATTGATCATCCATGTTTTTAAAAACAAGCATAAGCTTATGCCTTGGAGAGAAATGTAGGTAATTATTTTTTTTACATATTTAAAGGCTGGAAATTGGTTTTGAAACACATTTTTGCTAAACCTATTTAAATTAGTGAGCACTTTCCAGGCAATATGGCCGCTGCAAACGACCCGCTTTGAGCAATCGACCCGCTTTTAGCACTATATGTAACTGTTTATGTATCATTGAACCTGTCAATGACAGCAGGCCCACAGGGATGCCACATCTAAACTGTCAGTTCCCACTGGCAGCATTTTGACAGGTCGTTGGAATGCATAATAATTAGAGAACAACTTATTTATTCCTTTCCAGTTAAAAGTGTCCAGGAACTTTTACCTACTGATTATAAGTCTCGCTTGGATGTTGTACAAGTGATTCAAGAGCCCAGAGCGACCGATCCAGTTTAAAAAAAAAACAAATTTTGTTTACAGACGAGTTCATGCTTTACACTACATGGTATAATAAATACACATAACGAACGTGTTTACGTAGATGAAAATCCACATGTCATTGAAGAGATACATTTTCAACAAGAGTTTAAAATTATTAATGTATGGGTGGGTTTTATTAACACCTACTTGATTGGTCCATTTAGATTGCCAGATTGCCTTAAGGGTGACAGTTACTTGCATTTTCTACGTCAATATTTGTCTTAACTGCTAGAAGATTTATCGCTTAATTTACGCCGTAAATTTTTTTTTATGCACGATGGAGCACCACCTTGTGAGATATCATTTAAACGAAAAATACTATGAAAGATCAATTGGTAGAGCTTGGGAAGCTCCTATTCAGTGGCCACCTCGATCACCGGACTGTAATCCTTGTAAATATTTTATCTGAGGTCACCTGAAAAGTTTATGAAGCTCCTATCGACAACATTAAACAATTATGGGGTAGGATTCAAAAACAGTTGAAAATTTTTTCTCAACTTTGAAGCTTTCTCGCAGGCAAACGAAGCACTTTGTAATATAGGTAATTTTGACTTAATCGACTGATTTTGATCTCTATGTATACGGAATTTTGGGACACCGTGTTTAATTGAATTTAATCTCCTGCACAATACACATAAATACATTTCTGGGTGAGTCTTTTTCCTTTCATAAATGCCACTAAAAGAAAGAAACCCTGACCCTAACTGTCCTTTATTTTTAAATTAAGCAATGTCGTCGGATTCCATAAAGTTCAATTTTCCTCTTCTGCTTCCCCTAAACACTTTGGCGATTCCAAAGTTCCTTTTTCGGCGTTGTCTTTTTTTTTTAGTTTTCATTACTGTTTTTTTCTTTCTTCTTTTTTTTAAATTTTTCCATTTTGAGAAGTTATTACTGTGGAAATTTTCTGTTTATCTTTAAAATTTAGGTGACCTTTCTTTCTTCTGCTTAGGCGAAAAAAGGGCATTTTCAAATGGTGTGATTATAAGCTATCAGTAGACTTTTCTGTGATGTTTACAGGTTGCATATTCTGTTCTATAGATTTCAGAGGAGTCGAATGGTCTAAAAGTATTCGTGTTTCCAAATCGGGTGACATAGGTTTTTCTTTTAATTATTTCATATGTGTTTTATTGCAGTTTGGTTCAATTGGACCTATTTTATTGTTTTTCAGAGTTTCCACAGTAAAATCTTCTTTATTTTTCTTCTATCTTTATTGAGAGTGCTCTTAAGTCTTGAATCACATTAACTGATTGATTCATTGTTTTATTTTTAAAATATTTTTACACCAGAAACAAAGCTGTATCTTAGACATCACCATTCTAAACATCTGCAGAATATGTATTACATGCTACCAATTTAATATTCCAAAGTATGCATTGCAGCATTGCTTTTGGGTGCAAAAGTTTTAGATGCATTAATTTCTTCTGTTTTTTCAAATGCCACTGCATCCTCTGGTATCATTCCGCATTTTCAGAAACCGCTACGCAGAATCTCTGTCTTGTTGGGTCTGCTAGAATTTATTTTATTACATAATCAAAGTTGTGCCGCTTAAGATCGCAATTCCAATTTTGTAGCTTCCATTCATTAACTTTATGTTTCCAACAAAATAAGCTTTAAGGATTTTAAAGACGGTGATGCCCAATAGTTAAAGTAGATGGATGAAGTTAGGAAAGAGCGCAATAAGAACAATGCCATTATTAAAACAAAAAGTGCTAAGACGAATGGACAGGTGAGATACGTGACCATCATCTACAAAAAAAAAAGAACTGGAAGGGTGATAATGTATTTGATCATTGGTCAGTCGTGGGTGAAAAATGTTGGTGACATACTCGTAAAAACCCTCTGCTGTCATTCATCCCGACCCCAATACCACTGACAACATTCTAGAAATATGGTGTATCTAAAAATAATGAATATTTAATGTATGTCCACTCTTATTTACCAATATTGTTAGGCATTCCTTTTTATCATTATTTACAGTTTCCTAAATAGATTTGTCTTCTCTAGGGGCCAGTGCTTGAAACCATTTAGGGTTTAAGAACGAATTTAACTGATCAGCATTGAATACAGGAGATTAATCAAAAAGAATATTAAATAGTTTATTGGATATTAAGTAGCATTTGTTACCTAGCTCAACTTGGCCATCGTTATCTATTTTATTAGTGCTATCGCTAGTCTATCGGCATATAAGTTATTGGGAGCCGCTTACAAGTCATTCATTTAATCCAATTTACAGAGTTGACTTTTCCTCAGATGTAAAGAATAATGGTGCACCTAATTTTCTTTGTTTAGAAATAACAAGTTCCAGCTGTAGCAATCATCTTAACTTACTCAATAGAGCAACGTTTCTTGTTTCCATTGATCTTTTACAAGATCATCATGTTCTTTGACTTTTGAATTAATAAAGTTAACAAAATGTTTAAGTCCTTTGCATAATAATTTAACATCGTAATTTTCATGATTTACCCTTTCAAGCAACATCTTTAAAAGAACCGGCCCATTTTAAGGTTGGTTAATAGTTTGGCGAGTCTCTAAAAGAGTCCATTTGTTCTGACCGATGAAAATTGAAACTTCAGCATTTGTTATTGACATCTTATTACCTACATATGGATACGTCTGTCTTAAACTATCCATGTTAATAGTCTAATGGCCGGTTTCACCAACTATAAATAAGGTGTTATTCAAAGATTAACTTTAATCGTAGAATAAAAATTGTCAATTTTGTTTCACCAACGTCAAATAGCGCTATTCGATGATTAAATTGACATTTAAATTAACTAACGAAATTTCGACTATTAAATATTTATTTGACGTTTAATAACCTCAAATAATATTTTATTAGATAAAATTCGATTGTGTTATTTCATTGATTACATTTATGTATTAGTTTGTTTACGTTTTTAGTGATGGAGAATAGGTAAGAATTAAATATATTCCTTTAAATAAGTATTTAATACTTATTTAATTTTACTATTGCAGATTTTTATCATCATCATCATCTTCTTCGTCAACATCATCTGATGAAGAGGATAGACCTCCAAGACGACCTCAATTAGTTTTGGTGAGAAGAAATCCCATAACTGAGTACGATAATGTGGACTTTAAAATTAGATTTAGATTATCCAAAGAATGTGTCGAAGAAGTCCTCAATTTAATAGGAAATAATTTAGATCATTTAAGTAACAGAAACAGGCCCATCAGTCCTATGAATCAATTACTTATTACTGTAAGATTTTATGCTAAAGGATCGTTTCAAATATGCATGGGAGATAATTTTAATGTTTCGAAAGCAACAGTATGTCGTGTTGTAAAGAAAGTGACACACCACCTGGCCTTGCTTCGTCAACAGTTTGTTAAAATGCCTCAAAATGGTAATAACCGTGTGCAAATTCAAAACGGATTTTACAGAATGAGTGGATTTCCACGTGTGATTGGAGCTGTTGACTGTACACATGTTCGTATTCAGTCACCAGGTGGGGAACATGGAGAATTATATAGAAATCGAAAGGGATGGTTTTCTATTAATGTCCAGACAATATGTGATTCGAGATTAATAATAAGAGACATTGTCGCACGATGGCCTGGTAGTGTTCATGATTCAACAATTTTTAATGATTCATTGGTCAGAGCTCGTTTTGAAAATAATGAGTACCCCGACAGTTACCTTTTGGGAAACAGCGGTTATGCATGCAGAAAATACCTACTTACACCTCTATTACATCTTCTAACAGCGTCAGATCATGCTTATAATAACGCACATATAAGAACTCGTAACGTAATAGAAAGGACTTTTGGAGTTCTAAAACGACGTTTTCCATGCCTATCTCTAGGACTTCGAGTAAATTTAGACACTGTTTTGGCTATAATTGTAGCATGTACGGTTCTGCATAATATTGCCACTGAAATGGGTGACAATGATCCTAACGAAGATCCTGAAATTGTGGTACCCATATTTGATGATGCTGGAAATATTGACCATAATTTAGAAAATGAAAATATGGCAGTTCGAAGAGCTTTAATAAATACAGTTTTTGCTAGATAAAAATACTTTATTAAAAAAACAGAATTAAATATTTTTCTTTTCTTCATATTGTAATATTTTAATTTTTAATTCATATTCTTCTCTTTCTTTAATTATATCGAGAATTTCCATTTTCTTGTCGTGTTTTTGTTTTTTCATATTTAATACCTGTTGCTGATATTCAGAAATAGTATTCTGTTTTTCTTTTAAATTTTTGAAAAACGCCTTGTTGCATTGCTTTTCCCTTTTAGGCCCTGAAGAAACTACAGTAGGTGTAGTAGTTGGGACTACAGTTGGTGTTGTAGTTGGGGTTGCTAAACTTGGACTTAAAAGGCTCATATCGGCTTCCACTACAATATTGGTCTGTAGATCGGTATTTGAGTCATAACGATTGTCATGTACTTCTGCTTGAGTTCCTAATAAACTCAATACCCGTGTGTCACAACTGCTCATTTTTTGCGAAGTACTGCCTCCGCCAGTTTTATATACTTCAACCTAAAAAAATGTAAAATACTATAAAAATGTGGTTTGAAATAAATAAAGTATATAAAATATAGTATTATTTATTATAAAGTTTATTTACCTTTTCATCAGCTTCATGTTTTTTGGCTGTCTTTTTTAAATTATCATAAAGCAATTTGAGTTGAATACCATTGCGCACTCCTGTTTTTGCTGTACTATTGTACCATTCTGCAATTTTGTTCCATGCCTTAGTTTTTATTTTTGAGGAAACGGCATCTGTTTTTTTGTTTTCAACAATATCTTTAAAATCTTCCATAATAATCAACAAATTCTCCTTCTCTTCTTCTAAATAATTTTTACTTCGTTCCCTTTTCCTATCCATAATTTTCGCTGTTATTGATATTGTAATATTCGATTGTAACTGACAATAAGTGTCAAAAGTGACAGTACATATGTTCTTCTTTTCATGTATCTGATTAAAATACATAATTCAATGAATAACTAACTGATCATATAAAAATGTTGATGAAACGTCAAAATACTTAACTTCAGAATAAATGTTATATTGAATAACTATTCTGTGATTTATTTACTGTCGGTGAAACCGGGCATAAATAGGTTATAGTAAATCTTTAATGGTCCGTACATGTCTTAAACAATAGGATTTGTTAGGATCCACGCCAAAGTTGATTATAAATTTAATACTTTTAATTCATCATGTACATTCACTTGACTACTTGTCCACTGGAAACATAATGATTGTCGTGGCCCGTCAATTTTAAGTTTATCAGCTAGTTCTGCGTCGATTAAAGTCACAGTTGTTGCATCGTCTAACAAAGCATAATTATTGGCCAAAATATTTCCATTAACAATGGTAACATGTAAAATCTTTAACAAAACTAATTATTTAAAATTTGACAATTATTTTCAACAGCTACTGAATTAAAAGTAGTTTGAAAACTGCTACTAGGAATGTTTTGGTTATTTTAAACAGAATTTGGAAGTAATAGTCGAATATAGTAACGTTTGCAGCTATCAATTGAAGACAATTTTCTACTATGATAAATTTTAACTATTATGAAATGGAAACAAGCAAGAGAAATACAACCTGTGTGTTAAAACAAAGTTCCATCTATCGCCTACTGAACAAGCCTTAAAATAAATGTTGGGCATACGTTATATCCTTTTTAGTATTTTTGAAATTAGTTTTAAATTTGTAAAAGTTAAAATTTCTTTCATAAATAGGAATTTGAATTGCACATTAGAGTCTGCAGTTTAACCATAAAAACAATTTAACTAACTTGATTCTTGGATCTTGTTGGCAAATTAGAACTACGTTCTACCCAAGCAAGTTTATAGGAATTTGGGATCTCATTCACCAATTCAAACAACAAAATGGGATTTCTTAAAAGGTCATCTGCTTATAGGGCTTCAATAGTAGCTACCAATTTTTTTTATCTAATCAGAGAATTTAAGAAGCATATTTAATTTGTCTTCTCTAACACTAGGTAATGTTTTAATTTGATCTAGTAATAACAAAATTATATGTTCTGGGTGACCAAAATGTTTTTCCAAAAGGTGAATTACTTTTTCTACACCCACATGGATATTAGCTTAACTACGCACGATTACAAAATGAAAAAGTATACTATTGCCTTCAACTAAACGAATATATTTTATATCCATTCTAGATAGTAAAAACACTGCAAAAAAATGAAATCTACCAATCAATGTTTATATTTTGATCAACCGACTGCTATTATTTTTAAAATTAAAGTATTTAAAGTAATTGTCAGTATATTTTTTTAGTTATTGGGATTATACATTAAAATGGGTTATTCTTGTTTAGTTACACGATCACTTGACTCATCATTAATTTTAATTGCATCCTGAAAAATATGAGGTTCTTGTGTAATCTGGGGATTATCTAAATTCCATAGCATATCATCTTCAATCCATTTATTAATATTAGAATGTTCACTTAGCACTGCTTTTGACTTACGGTTATTCTCCTTTGACCCTGAATCCGCTTCTTTCAGTCAAGATAGTCTAAACTCCAATTGTAGATCCAACAGTTCCTGCTACTTCGTTAGAATTTATGGTTCTTGTTGTTTCTTAAGAAGTTCTTCTTCCTGTTATTTCTTAAAAAAAATTTATTCTATTCTATTCTTTCTTAGTCTTGCTTCCAATTCTGTAGTATTTCTAACTTGTCTTTGATCTGATGGTCACATTACTTTTATTACTGTCTGTATAAAAAGGTTATAGTCCGGGCAAAACATTTACGTTACTGTAATCATGATTGCTGCTATCTTCATGCAAAGTTTGAATGTCCAGTTACTTTGATGTAAACTTTGCATCGCTTTTTAGTTCCATTTACTAATGTTGGTGCTGTTTAATCGAAGGACCAATGTGGTCGGTCTTACTAAGAATTAAATGTATTGATTCCGGGTCAAAGAACCAAAAATAATAAACGACGTTAAATCTGATTTTTTTTATCTGACACTGACATACACATTTTTTTACAGTGGACAATAACAACGCATCGGAATTTTCAGTTTTATGTACGTCGAAACAATTAATAATGGTGTTTATGTTAACAAGAAAACATTAATTTATTCTTTTAATTAAGCATTTACAAGAAAATTAGGACTAAAAAATTATTTTTGATCAAACTTCTTGCCTAAATTTACCCTATAGAAAAACTACACATTATTACAACGGTGCCAAATATTTTTAAACAATTTGTGTTTTCTTCTCGTAATGCGTAAATTATTTCAGTGTTGTTAAAAAAATTCTCTTGTAATTAAATCAAAGCCAGGAGTTTTCTTAAGATCAATATTTGTTTTTATATCCTTTGCAATTTGGTCTCATTATTGAGTCCTCCCTTATTTGGTTGGATGGAATTTTGTAAATGCTCTGCAAATCTGTATGTTATTTCTAGCTCAGCTTTCATCTGTATTGAAGTATTCTACACAGTGGGCCTTTTTAATTGCTTTGTGGTCTTCTATAGAGAATATTCAGTGGCTTTATCGTTTCTCAACTCACTATGATACTTACTAATAGATTCAATATTGATTCGTTTTATGTATCTTTTTAACTGTTGGGTGGCGTTGTTAAGGTTGGTTTTATCTGATGGAGCTCCTAAGTTTTCTTTTTGCAGAGATTGGGTCCTTATTTCATTAGGATTTTTTCCTGTTGCTCGCAGAGCAATATGTGTGGTATTATCCCATGCTGCTTACTGTATGTTAGACACAAGTAGTTTCTACTTCTTCATCTGGCTGTTCTATTTTTGTTAATGGAACAGAAAGGTAAATTTTCTTTTCAAGGTCCAGTCTGAAGCTTTGCCAGTCCTTTCTCCTGTTTATTATTTTGGTTTGCTAAAATATTTCGTACAACAAATCGGGTATTTTATTTCTATGTGTGGGCCAATAAGGTAGTTTACCAGTTGAATGTGACTTAGATTTTAACTGTTTTGTCATTTTTTTTAGGTTTTTACCATTAGTTGTTAGTCTGGAGTCCCAATGGGTATGTTTTGCATTGAAGTCGCCTCCAATGATAAATCTATGTCCTGGACGATTGATGACAAGCATTTTATAACAAATACGTCAGTTACTCTTATAATCCACCTTCTATAAATAATGGAAAGAAAGGCAACATAAAAATAACATCATTATTCAATCCATAGTTTGCATTAATTAATTTATTAAAATAAAAAAATCATGTTTCAATCACATAAAAAACAATAATAATAATAATAATAATAATATAACTTTATTCATGTAGGTATACAAATACAATATAATATAAATAATTTTAGAAACAATTAAACATTATTTACAAGAATAAAGTAAGAAGCAATAAGTACGTGAGTACTTGTTTCGCTGTACACAATATACACTATTATCTAATTATCCTAATTACATGAATTAATTATTCTAATTACGGTAAAAAAAAAATAATATATATATATATATATATATATATATATATATATATATATATAATTATATTTATTTAATAATAGAAGAAAATAGATAATGTTAATGTTATATCCAAGTAAGTATGTCTAATCTGGCTAGTTTTGTCAAGTCATGTAAGTATGTATAATCCGGGTAAGTGTTTCTTATTTTGGAAATAGCAAAATTCTAATTTTTTTTTTTTAATAACATTTCATAAGTTTTTTTTTTTTTTTTTTTTTTTTAATAGATTTTGGAATTTAGGTAAAACTTATCCTAAAATATTAGATATGAATTGTCTGTGGTTTTCCATTATAAACAACTTCAGCTTTGTTTTAAACAAATTTTTATTATTTATTCTTTTTAGTGTTTCAGGCAAAGTATTGTAACATTTTAAAGCGACATAAGAGTATGCTCGTTGAGAAATTGATTTTTTGACTATTATTGGGTAAGTGTGAAGATTGTAATTTCTAGTGAAGTGGTGGTGTTCGCGATGGTAGTTTTTTTATTTCCAAAATGGTATTTAACATTGGTACTAAAAAAGAGAAGTTGTTTGACATCAAATACTTTACTTTCTGCGAATAGATTTTCGGTTGGATATCTATAGAGTTTGTCCATTATTAATTTTAGAAATCTTTTTTGGATTATTTCTAACGGTGTTAAGTGAACCTTTAAAGCAGAACCCCAAGCTGTTATTGCATATCTCAGGTGACTTTCAACAAGTGCTGAATATAGTTTTTTTAACTCATGCTGCGGTAGGCATTTACTAAGCTGTTTAAATTTATGTAAAATTGACTGTAACTTTTTAACAATGTAGTTTATCTGGATATCCCATTTTAAATGTGTATCGATATGCACTCCCAAGTATTTCATTTCTGAGACCGATCGTATATCTATTAAGTTAGCACTTGTAGGAAATTCCAAAGTTTGAAAAGGAGAAGCCCCTGTGACATTACAACTAAAAGGTAGAAATTTTGTTTTGTCCAAGTTAACAGTTAAAAGTTTGTTATCAAGCCAATTTTTTATAATGGTGAAATCTATTTCTACTTTTTTCTTTAGCTCTAACCAATTGTTTGCCTCATAAAAAATTGCGGTGTCGTCGGCATAACCAATTATATATCCAGATCTATTTAATTGAAATATATCATTTATATACAAATTGAACAACAAGGGTCCCAAAACTGTACCTTGGGGTACGCCACACTCTATGTATTCGAAATTGCTATATTCATTACCTATTTTAACTAGCTGTTTTCTCTCATTCAGATAACTCCTAAATATTTCTAGGCAATTTCCTCTAATTCCAATATTTTCCAAAGTTTTCAGCAACAGGCGGTGATTAACCGTGTCGAATGCTTTACTTAGGTCTATAAATAGACAAAGACAGGGTTTTCCTTTTTCTAATGATGAGTGGATCTTCTCCGTTAGTTCTAGTATAGCATCCTCAGTTGAAGTATTTTCTTTAAATCCAAACTGTTGCTTGGATATTAGGTTATATTTTTCTATAAAGCTAATTAATCTTTTTTTTAGGATTTTTTCTAGGATTTTTGATAAATGAGTTATAAGAGATATGGGCCTATAGTTATTAACTGATGTTTTTTCTCCATTTTTATATATGGGGCACACTATTGTTTCTTTGAACGATTCAGGCCAAGTCCCATAGTCTAGACATCTATTTATTATGTGTTCTAGTGGGTCTACAATATACTTTGTAATTGATTTAATATATTCTGCTTTTATATCATCTATTCCGGGAGATTTATCATTTTTGAGTTCTTTAATTATTTCAGTTATTTCTTTCTTATCTGCGTGATTTAAAACTATTGAATTTTGTAAAATAGTGCTGTTAAATTTTGTTTTTGTCTGCGAATGTCTGTCTATTTTTTTAGCAAGAGTGGGTCCCATATTTATAAATTTTAAATTAAATTCCTTTGCAATGCTTTTATTCTCAGTGAGTAAGACTCCATGTTCGTTTTTTATAGGTCCATCTGTTTTAGTTTTAGCTTTTGAACCTGTAACTTCTTGTACAATTTTCCAAAGTTGTCTTGTGTTTGTACTGTCTGACTTAATTAAGTTAGTGTAATATTTCTTTTTAGTAATATTAATTAAATTAGTTAGCCTATTTTTTAGTAAATTATATTGCTGTTTTAGATTATCATTTAGAGGATGTTTTGTTAAAATTTTGAATATACGATTTTTTTCATTTACAGTTTTTAATATGGGGTTTGTCATCCATGGCGCTATTTTGGTATTTTTTCTATAAACTTTTTTCTCCTCAGTGCATAGCTGATATTTTGGATCGTGTTTATGAAAATTTTTGTTGCTATATTTGGATCTTCCTCGCGAGTCCCAAGAAAGACCTTCTAATTTTTTATAAATTTTATCATAGTTCAAATATTTTACTACCTTAGGAATTGAATTATTTATAATTTTATTATCGTTAATAATTATTTGTAATATTACGGTTGAAAGATCTGTTATATTTGTTGGAACAATTAGAGGTAGAATCATCTCACTAGATTCGGAATTTTTGGTTTTGAAAAAGATATGATCAAGACAGGATCTACCTCTAGTTGCTTTATTTATAGTAGAAATGTATCCGTGTTCGTTTAGTGTGTTGAGATATTCTGTATTATTGTCATTGTTTTCCAGTAGGTTAATATTAATGTCCCCGACAAAAATGTTATAATCATTGTTTTCTGTTTGTTGTGCGTCGAAGTACGTTTGTAATGTTTTGGCAAAGGCTTTAATATCTGAGGATGGTGACCTGTAGCATGCAGTAATACAAATTATTTTTTTTTCGGGAGTTCTAATTTGAGATTTTATAAATTTAACATTATCTATACATACAATTTTATAATCGAAATCGTAATCATTTTTAATATACATCACTGTGCCGTCGTTTTGGTAAAAGTGGCCTTGATTATAAATTATTGAATATCCCGGTATGTTGTACAATACAATAAAAAAGTTATTATTAGAATTGATTCATCCTAACAAAAACAAAACGGTTAAAATAATTTAAACTACATCTTTCCCTTCATATAAGTCTATTTCCGTCACTCTCATTAACGGTTCAAAGTAAATCAACAAATAAAGTCGTTGTCTCTCCCAAAAAGCTCATACGATTGTTTATCGACCAATAGAAATTCAACATCTTGAGTCACGTACAACTCGCCAAGCGCAAAGCGTTAGTTAAGAGACCAGAATCATGTTTTTCTTCGACCAGCACACTTAATTTTTCAATTTCTCTCTGCGATGTTCTTACAATATAGTAAGATGTTACAAGCCGACGTTTAATTACCAAATAATGTAAACTAGTAATTTAAGTACAGTGTTTAAAAATGTTATCGTTTATATTAGAGTGTACCAAGATTTAAATAAACAAGTTAAAGGAAGGTACATTTTTAGTTTTAACATTAGTAAAGGACATTTGAAATCCAGAAGTTATTTGCAACACGCACCGCCCTAGACTTTTAAAGTCTATTACAGAGAAAGAATTCTGTGCAAGAGTGGTATGTATAGCCCGCGGCACACATGTGTAGGTTTTCTATATCTAGAATTGGTTGCAATTCTTATTGTTGCTGCAGCAGTTCATTGGCATTTCATTACATTATTATTAGGCTATTACTTATTATATTGTTTCTTAGGTCTATCTTCTATGGTACTATATTCCCATTAACATACTAATTTATTATAATATTTAAAGTATATTAGTGCGTTAATATTGTACAGAGATTTGTGTGTTTCTGTTTGTTTAGAAATCTTTATTATACATATTATATTATACCAAATTAAAATTAGGCTGTTAACAAAGCTGTCAATTTTGTCGCCAGGCGAGAGACCAACCTGTCACTTTATGTCAATTCGCGGAAAATATCCACTTAGTGGATGGATTTCGAAGCGCAAAAGCCTACTTTTAATAGTGATAATAACATTTTTCACTCGTGAAAAAAAGTGCATTTTTGAGACTGCTAAGAACAATAATTTTTGTACTAGTATAAGTATTTTTATGTTAGGATTGATTTTGTTACAGTAAAATTATGAAATAAAAGCGTTATAATCGCCTAGGTCTACCAATAGGTATTGGGGAAATATTTATTAAAGTATTAAACAGAATATTACGAAATTAGTAAAACTTACATCGTTTCCAAAAATAGATTTTCTTTCGTTAGGATTGAGGCTTAATAATAGGTCCCCAATATAAGTATAAATATCTCCCAATTCTAATCTTTTTTCTAAGAGTTCCAAAATTTCCCGTTCCGATATAGGATGAATTGCTGCTAAGTCTTCATCATAAATAGGTTCCATATCACTATCAATATCTTTTTTTAAGTATTTTCCATGTACAACAACATCTGGCTTCTTTTGAATGCGTTTTTCAGTTTCGACATCCGATAAAAGGCTTTTGATTTCCATTGCTAACTAAAAAAAAATGAGAAAAACATTTGAATAAACTGGAATTATTTTGATGCACTGGTCAGTTTAATAAATTTAACAGAGTTAATATATTTAGACGCAAGAATGGGCTTAATTTTTCACTTCTCCAAAGATTCACTAGTATATATACAAGATAGTCTATTAGTGCGAAGAAGATAATTCTTTGTCTTATAAAATAAAACATATCTCTTTCGTGCCCATATGATAATAATAACCTATATAATAGTCAAATAATATATTTTATTTTATCAAAATAGTAAAGTAAAGTAAGTTGTGTTCACCCACGTAAAATTCTACAACTGGCAAATAATGCTAGAGCCAAAAATTAATGATATGGCAAGCAACTTATATTTGACAAATTTTCTTCTCAAAGCGTAAATAACAGTTATAGACCTTAAGGTAGAAAAAATACCACTATAAAGTACCCCCAGATCCTCCTACTATATCCAAAATCTAATTAGACACAGAATTACACATACACACGAACGTTCGCAATCACACACTCGTCCACACACACACACACACATACGCATACACATATTTTTTATCTAAATCTATGGTCTGTGGTGTAAAAAAAATGCTTATGTATTTTTTTTTTAATCAGTCTATGTAGATGTAATGTTTTTAGTTGTAGGGTCCGATTACAATTAGAAGAACACAGCTGCGTCATAACCGTTACTTCGAATTTTGAGTAGGTACATATTATCTATAACTATCTTAAATTAAAAAATAAGTACATTGTTTGGTTTAAAAAAAGAATTTCTATATTCCTATAATACTAACACTCCACTAAACCCCCAGAAGGAGGCGATAACCAATTAATTACTTTGTCAAATGATAACGTACCTGTGTTCTTCTATTTGTAATCGGACCCTACAAGGCGTATTAAAAGATGTTCAGTGGCCATCACTGTACACAAAAAACATAAATACCGAAGCCAGTATTGAAATTTTGACATATTTTTCCTAGTTACTACTAGGCAGTATAGAGTATACCATACGTACCAAATATTTTCTAATTTTGACAGTTAATCTATACCGACTGTAACAAAGTTACTTTTATTTAATTATTTGCGAAATATAGAATCCATCGGAAAACCAAAATCAACATTTTATTTATATTTCATCATTTGTCATTTCGTCTAAATAAGGTCACATTTATTTATTTTTCGTTTAAGAAACATAGAATTCGTCGGAAAATCAAATATAATATTTTTTCTGTGACAGGAAAAAGTTTGACATTTAACTCTCTTGTCAGGTAACAAAATGTCTCTTTTTATAATTACTTTTTTCCCCAGGAAAAAAGTTTTCCCAGGAAATAAGTGAATACTTTTTTCCCGGATATATATACGAATAAGTAGAGGTATAGATATTTAAGAATATTTTTTCAATATTAAGTCGTCGTTTTTCCAGTTACAGAAAAAAGTTGTGAATTATACACGGGAAAAACATTAGATTTAAACTCTCGATTTTTTTTGTCTCCCTCTGCTTTGCGTCGGGAGACAACACAACCTTGAACCGAAATCAAATACTTTTTTCATATGTATAATTAATAACTATTTATTTTTACTAATCACTATTTAGTCCTAATGTCAAAAATTCGAGTTTTCACACGTTTACCGTGTATGATTACTTCTATAGAGGTTTCCTATTAGTAAACGGACGACAATTTCAATTTCCCACTTCTAACTGATAACCGAGTTTACACGACGTGTTGCGTTAACAAACCATAAAAACCCGGTACAGAAAAGCAGATCTGCTCTCTCCAGGTACCGGTAATTGAAACCATGTTTTAGTTTCAAAGAATTAGCGCTCGTGGCGCTGTATGTTCAATTTACAGAAACTTACCAGCCGTGGTGGAAAGAGTGGAAGTTGGGGAAGGAATGTCATTTCATTGCCATCCATTACCAGTATTTATTGTGATTTATATTGTCAATAAACATTCTTTCTTTGTATTTGGGACTTTTGGGTTCCTGAATGAATAAATGGTAGCTGGATGATAAATGGTGAGTAGTTTGAAAATTATTGTTTATTGTATTGTCAACTTGGTCTTGTTCAGCTGTGTTTTTTAAATTGTTTACTTGATCTTGTTGATGATTGTAAGCTTATTTTAAATTTTTGTGATGTTTCTTTCTTTAAAAGTTTAAATATACTGTATTCTTGTGTGTCAAATTGTTTTGCAAACATACTAAAATGGCATCGTTTTTCCAGACCCGATCCTAATATTAATTTATTTAAAATTTGGCTATTAATTATTCTATAGAAAAACAAGACAAGAAATTTATTAAAACTATTTAGTACATGATAAACATTTTAAAGATAAGTTTAAAGTCCCTGGTACTAACATAGATCTAACTGTTAAAGTATATCGAACACTATTCCTCTGAGAATCAGAAGTTCTGGGTATTGATCATGTACCAGACGAACTTCCTTCAATTTCAAATGATATACATTTTGAGTATGTTATTCAACGCAATTTGGTTACATACTCTGAGTCTTCAACTAGTTGTGAAGGTTTGAAACAATCAACAGAAAAATTCAGTATTGCATCGTTGAAGATAAAATAGCCAAGTCAGTAAAGTAACAGTCACGGTACATTTTTTACTCATGCCACACTTTCCCTGCTTTTTATATTGATTTAATTCATATTGTTACTCATACTGTGTTTTTATTTGTTCTAGTACAAACTTTCTTCAAGCAGTTCATCGTTAAAAACACAACAGCCTAGTCAGTGAAGTAATAGTCACTGTACCTTTTTTAATTTATACCTTCACTTTCCCTGCTGCATAACACAGTTGATTTTTATATCGATTTAATTCAGATTGTTACTTTTTACGATTTTTTTTATTTATTTCAGTATAAACTTTCTTCAAACCGCCGTTTAGTCAACAATATTGCATTGTAGAAAACCAAGCAGCCTAGTCAGGAAAGAAATCTGACTTTGCATGTGCATTTTTTTACTTATGCCTCACTTTTTGTGAAGGGTGCAGGGAAAAAAGGTGTCAAGTTACAATTAATAATATGTTCAGGAAAGCAAATTTAAATTTACACTGAAATTTTTGCCTAATTATGTTGACTAAACAGTTGTAATTTTTTTATCGAAATATTAAAAGAACAAACTAAACAGTAGAAAATGGTGCTTAGTCCTTGGACATAATTTGGCTTATTACATGGAAACATACAGGTATTTTACAAAATACGGCGGTACCAGATAATTAAAAATGTGACTTACCTCCTTTTTTCCTCCTGTACCCTTCATTTGCTTTATAAGTTCAATAATGTAACGGTTTGGCTCTACGGACGAGACAGTGCCAGGGTTTGCCACAACAGTACGAGACAACGAACCGTCAAGGTGACAGGAAACCCAACCTACAATCGGGCAGGCTGACAGAAACTTGGAGAAAGTGTGAAGAATGATCGAGAACGGTCATGGAAGCGGTTACCATGGATTATTGATGATATGACACTGTCAATTTTTAGTGGAAGATAGAAAGCCGGTCAGCGCGTGGCGGATCAACGTTTCAATTGTAAATAGTAATAATTGTAAATAGTTTACGCGTTGGGATAGTTATTTTGTATTTTAATTAAATAAATGGTTTCAACCCACACTCGTGTTACAATTGGTGTCAGAAGTGGGATGAAGAAAGAAGATAAATCAGTTGCTGGTTGCAGAGCTCAGAAGAGAGCTAGAAGAACTTGAGCTAGACACAACGGGACCCAAGACGGTGTTGGTAGCACGTTTGAGGGAGTACTACGAAAGTCGAGGTGACGATCCTGATGCCATAGAGTTTGAAGATCCCTCCCTGAAGGCTGTGAAGTCCTTTATCCACGCCGAGCTTGCCGAAAAGATGTCCAACCTGTCCACCGAGATGTCCAATCAGCGAGATGAGCTTGCAGAAAAGATGGTTAACCTGTCTACGGGGGGTTATTGAAAAAGTTTCTAAACTCTCCACCGAGATCTCCGATCAGAGAAATGAGCTTGCTGAAAAGATGACCAGCCTGTCCTCCGAGATGTCCAATCAGCGAGATGAGCTTGCTGAAAAGATGACCAGCCTGTCCTCCGAGATGTCCAGCATGTCCACCGAGGTTCATGAGGTTAATGAAGAAGTGTCCAACCTCTCCCGGGCCATGGCTAACCAGGCAGCAGAACTGCGAGCAGAAATTTCCCAACAGGAAGAAAGAATATCCGGTGTGATTGCTCAGCAGGAAGAAAGAATAACCGGTGTGATTGCTCAACAAGAAGAAAGAATATCCGGTGTGATCGCTCAGCAGGAGGAAAGAATATCCGGCGTCGAAGAAGAGATCCAGAAATTACAAGATTTCCTGTCCAATCCGCCACCTCCTGGAAGCAGAGAAGAGGAACCCAACCCCGTGGTAGAAAGGCTGGAGAGCAATCTTTCAACTCTCGAGATCAAGCTCCATGCGATCGAAGAACGATTCTCCCGCCAGTCTTCAAGAGGTGAAGATCGACGAGACTTCGGCGCTGTAGGTGAGACCAAAGCCAGAATGAAGCCACCTACCTTCGACGGCAAGACCTCCTGGCCCAACTATCTCAAGCAGTTCAACGCAGCGGCCGACGCCAACGGATGGTCCCCTGGGGAGAAGGCAGTAGCACTCACAGTTGCCCTACGTGGTGATGCTTTAGATGTCCTGCAGACCCTCCATGCGGACGAGTCCAAAGACTTCGATCAACTGGTGAAGCGTCTAGAGATGAGGTACGGCCAAGCACACCTGGAACAAGTCTACCAGTCCCAACTTAAGAATAGAAGACAGAAGGCAGGTGAGTCCATCCAGGAGTTCGAAGCCGACGTTGCACGGATGGTACGCTTTGCCTATCCCTCGGCCCCTGAAAGCGTACTCGAATGCCTAGCTGTCCAAGCGTTTGTCGATGGAATGAGAGACCAGGAATTGCAGAGAACACTGCGCCTAGCCCGTCCCAAGGTCCTGGTGGATGCACTGTCAACGGCGTTGGAGTTTGAAGCAGCAACTGCAGCGTCCCGTGCCCATGACCGAGTCCGAGCCGTCACCAGCCACTCCAGCGAAGAGGAACACCATGGGGAGTCCAACAGGGAGATCCTAGAACAGCTGGTGAGCCTGATGAAGACTATGGCGACGAAGAAGAGGAGATCAGTAAGATGTTGGAGCTGCGGAGAACTTGGTCACGTCAGAAGTGCATGCCAGCATCGTGACAAGACCCATGAGCTAGTACGGACCAACCTGCAGTTAGCTAGCGACCGAATGAAGAAGTATTACGACAGCCGAGCAGCAGAGTCCTGCTATAAGGAAGGTGACCTGGTATGGCTCTACAACCCACGAAGAAGGCGGGGCTTCTGTCCAAAGCTGCAGAAGAGCTGGGAGGGTCCATATGTCATCAGGAAGAGGATCAATGACGTAGTCTATCGAATCTACAAGGCTCCCAGAGGAAAACCGATAGTAGTCCATTCTGATCGACTAGCACCATTCGCCGGAGACCACGATGAAGATGTACGAATACAGCGGCTCCAGGACGGAGAGAACCTTGAAGACATCAACAGCATTCCAGGAGGAATGCATCTGAGGAGGGGGCAGTGTAACGGTTTGGCTCTACGGACGAGACAGTGCCAGGGTTTGCCACAACAGTACGAGACAACGAACCGTCAAGGTGACAGGAAACCCAACCTACAATCGGGCAGGCTGACAGAAACTTGGAGAAAGTGTGAAGAATGATCGAGAACGGTCATGGAAGCGGTTACCATGGATTACTGATGATATGACACTGTCAATTTTTAGTGGAAGATAGAAAGCCGGTCAGCGCGTGGCGGATCAACGTTTCAATTGTAAATAGTTTACGCGTTGGGATAGTTATTTTGTATTTTAATTAAATAAATAGTTTCAACCCACACTCGTGTTACAATAATATCGATTTTTTTGTTCGCGATAAAATTTTTCAAACTTTAAGAGCAACAATAGTATTTTGTGAAAAATGAAGCAACTTGACTTTCCTAAATAACACACTACATTTAATTATTCCACTTGTATGTTTTTTATTTTTTTAATAAAATAATTTTGTTGGTCATTTTTTTTTTAATTTTTTGTGTATACTACGCATTTTTTGCTCCATTGTATGAACAAATCTTAATTTTAAACTAAATATTGAATGACAATTTTGAATGTTCCCGCGTATTGTATTAACTATTTTGATCGTGAGATGACGCTACTTTCTTCCAAATAGCTCAAAGAATTATCACACGGTGCTACAGCACTATCTCGAATTTAAAAATAGCCGTTTCCATTCTAAAAGTAGGTGATCTGTGACTCTCTCTCGCTAGACCTTCGAATCGACGATTATCTATTCTTGAATCTGAGGAATAGAAATTTTGAAGGAAGAATGAGACAAAAATACTATTTTTTGGGTTGAAGATAAAGAAAAAAATCAGGTTTTCTATTCCTTTGAATTCAATAATAACTACCCCCTGGGTATTTCGATCGACCGACTGTTTCACAATTAAGAAAAAAACCGATTTCTTTTTATTTTGTTTTCTTGTATTTATATACATAAATATTTCATATTTTATTTTTTTGTTTTTATTATTAAATACTAGTGGATGAATTAATGAGAATTTATATTGATTTATCAAGTTGATTGGTGCCAGAGTTTGATTAAAATTTATTATTTTTTTTTTTTTTAATAAAACAACTATAGCGTGGTATCCGTAATTTTCATAATTTTTATAGAAGAGTGACGTAATTATTTAACTTGTAGCGATTGCCTGTGATGCGTGGTTCTCAAGAGCATTAGTAGTTTTCCTTTTATTTTTGAAATGTTTGAAATAATATGTAAACCTAGCGAATGCCTGTGACGCGTGGTTCTCAAGGACTTTACTAGTCATTTGGATACTATTTGCGGTAGATTTTCTTTTATTTTTGATGTTTTAAAAATAATATCTATAGCTATAGCGATTGTCTGCGATGCGTGGTTCACAAGGGCATTAATATTCATTTGGATATTACTTAGGGTAGTTTCCTCATATTTTTGATATTTCTTAAGGGCCAAGACCGATAAAAATATTTATTTTCATAATTGTTATAAAGTGAGTTCCGTTATTTTTTTGAATTGTAAAAAATATATTATTTTGGGAAAATATCAATTAAGATACCTAACACGATACCTGGTACCAATTTTGAAATATTGATTTAGCGTAATTTATTAATTCTGTTTTTTTGTTGAATTCAATATCATAAGAAAAACTCAACCACCAGCCCGATATAGTAAAGAATGTCCATTTACTTTATTTCTGTAAATAATTAATAGGTATACGTCTGATTGAACTACGTCCTTTCACCGCTATCGTTCCGCAACTGTTTATTTTTGTTCAGGTTTATGAAGACCAACGAAGGGAGTGGGCTTTGAAATAAATATTATTTCAACTTTTTTTTGTTAGGTTTGGTAAGCAATATACAGGGTGTTATTGAAATACACGTACATATTAAAACTGGGTATTGCGCAGATCCCCACTGAATGTAGAAAAATATTATTTCTTAAAAATAGCCCTTATTAAGGGAGTTATTAATTTTTGAAAATTAATTCTAAAACAAACGTACTTCACTGATATGTTTTTGTCAGATGATAAGAAAACTAGTCTTGTAAGAAATAACCATGTTGCCAAGATTTTCGAATTAATTTCTATTTCCGAAGACTGGTTTTTACTACACTCGTTATCAAAAAACTAGAATATTTGATAAATGATTGTTTTTAAACTATACATTTTTGAAACTATAGATTATTCAAATTTTAGTTGATTTACGAATCTGGCTAACACGAGCGCGTCATTTCCAAGTTGGTAAAAAGTGTTGTTACGATTACTTTTAAATATTTTTTTACGATGCCACTATTTACGAATATTGAACTAACGGATATAGTGCTGGTTTATGGGGCAAGCACAAATCCTGTATCGCGAACGGTTTCCAAATCGGAGAATTCCGGACTGTCGTACGTTTATTTCAACTGTTCAGCATCTAAGAGACCATGGAAAATTTGAGAGTGTCAATGCAGATCGAGGGAGAACAAGAACACAAAGAACATTGGCGCCGAAGAAGAAATATTGGAAGCTGTTGAAAACCGGCCTCAATTAAGTTGTAGAAGACTAGGTCTTGAAATTGGAGTGTCCTCATTTGTTGTGTGGCGGACACTTAAAGAACAAGGTTTACATCCTTATCACATCCAAAAATTCCAGGCCTTATATCCAGGTGATGAAGAAAAGAGAGTGGAGTTTTGTGAATGGATGATTCAAAAATGTGTTGATATTCCTGATTTTCTAAAAATATTATTGTATACTGACGAGGCTTCATTCACTCGTGATGGCGTGTTCAATATGCACAATACGCATATTTGGAGTGATGAAAATCCTCACGCCATTAGGGAAACTGGGCATCAAAGAAAATTTTCAATAAATGTTTGGGCTGGCATAATAGATCAGTATTTAATCGGGCCTTATGTTCTGCCGAACAGATTAAATGGGCCAGGATATCTGCACTTTTTAGAAGATATTTTGCCAGTACTCCATGAAGAGATACCGTTACAATTAAGGCAACGGATGTGGTACCTACTAGATGGCGCTACTCCTCACTTTGATTTAAACGTACGGCAGTTTTTGAACATTAGATTTCCTCAAAAGTGGATAGGCAGAAATGGACCTACTAAGTGGCCTCCGAGATCTCCGGACTTAAATCCATGCGATTTTTTTTTGTGGGGTCACATGAAACAACTGGTTTATAATGAACCTATTAATAGTGTTGAACAATTAACCAATAAAGTTAATGCGGTAGCCGAGGAACTACGACAAAATCCAAGACTAATTTCTAATGTTCAAAGTTCTTTGGAAAGACGATTGCAAGTGTGTGTAAATAATAATGGACGGCATTTTGAACAATTACTGTAATAAAATTTATTTTGAATTAATTGGTTTTGCTACGGCAACAGTGCAATTTCTATGGGTAAGTTCAATTTCGATTTATTTTACTTCTTTAAATATGGAAACTAGTAGGTCGGAAAAGGGGACTCTTCCTCAATATTTAAATTTTAGAATTTGAAGTTAAAATTGGTGCCAATCGTTTTTGGTCATTACATACTATTCCCCATTTTAATATGTACGTGTATTTCAATAACACCCTGTATATATTAAAATAACCAAAAGTGGTTAACGGCTGTGTGCACGTAGCTTAGATTAGCAAAACAAAGATTTTTATTTCTTGCAAAATTATTTATTTACTTATATTGTAAAGCGCTTTCAGCATAACGCCATCATCAGTGCTCATCTACAAAGAATTGTGGGTGTAAATATACAAAATATAATATAAACTATAAACGATTAATTGAAAAAAAAATTATTTGAATAAACAGTTAACAAAGTTAAAAATAAAAAAGGGAGAATATTCTCCCTTTTTTATTATTCATCATATATATGATGAATACAATTGAAAATTGAATTGATTTTAGAAGTTTAAAAAAATTAATAATAAAAACACGTACAGTCATAATATCCACAAAGTTCGGCAGTCATCTTCATAAATAAAATTAATTAGGTGTCTTCCACCTTGCTAAATTTTTTAAATATTTTTATTGAATGTGTTATTGTGAAGATTTAAAACCATGTTGGTATATTTGTTAAAAATGCAATTAAATTATTTGTTTATCTTTTGGCGGTTGAAGTGACAGGGATGACCGATGACAGGTGACACCTGTCTGCGCTGGTATGAAAAATGTCAAAAGAGAAAGGTGCGTTCACTCGCCGGTGTGAATCAAGTTACTCCAGATAGATAGAAAAATAAGTTATTCTATTAATTATTTTATTTTTAGGGTCCGGAGGAATAAACGGTTATTTAGATGATCGAACGATTTAAAAATTGAATGTGATTTTATAATTGATAATGTTGAGATGTTTTGAGAAAGTTATAATAAAGATCGAAATTTGAAAGTTATTTAGTGTTATTTTATTTATATTCTAATTTTTTTTCTTGAATTATATTTTTGAGAGATACAAAAAGTTTTTTGATTCAATGTCAAGACAAAACAACCATATCACTTACGTGATTCTGACGTACAAGCCCAGACAAAACAAAAAGGAACAAAAAACACAAAAAGCAAAACCATGCTTTCAGAGGTAGGCTCTGATGAGTGAACCTGAATTTAGGAGGAAATTGTCTCATGAGATTATTTCAAGCGACTCGGACTGATTATCAACATTGAGGCAACTAAGTTGTCTATGAAGTGGTATGAAATTTTTGTTAATTTTGATTTGAGTGCTAAGATACATATTGTTGTTGTCTCTTTCGAGTGTAATTCTATCATCTTCGAATGAGTTAAACATTTTTGTGTTTAAGTTAACCTATAATTTGGAATTTCTAGTTGAGCTAAAATTATGTTAGTTAAACCTCAGATGATTTCCAAATGCAAATTTATCCGGCTTTTTGTTATGCCTATGTAGTTAGCATTGTAATCGTTGCATTGTAACCTGTACACTCCACTCTTGTCCAAGATGTTGGTTTTATCTTTAGTGTTGAGTAAATGGGCATCTAGTTTCTTGATTGATTTAAACGAAACTTTAATGTTTAAAGAAAAAAAAATTAAAATGCTCTTGGCACGGTTATTTTCCCAAAATGGGAATGATATGTATAATTAAGTGATTTGAGTAATGGATAAGCTAGTCCAAAAAAGTTCAAAAATATACCAACATGGTATGCAATAGCACGGCCAATAAAAATTTAGCAAGGTAGGAAGCAACTGATTAATTTTATTTTTAAAGATGACTGCCAAACTTTATGGACATTCATTGTCATTGTTGAATCCTAATCATTTTAAATCTTTATTTATCATTTCGATAGGTAATTTATTAAACAGCCTCATTAATGTCACTTGTAATTTGAGTTGCCTATTAGTAGATTCAAATCAAAGACATTTTGGGATGTGTTTGATTAAAATATATTTGCGCGAATTTTTGAGACCGACTCACGATTGTAGACTCGTACGATGAAAAGTCCTTTGATAAGGTCAGTACGAAATAAACCATTTGGAAGACCGGTAAAGGTAAATGTGTGCTTCAAAACCGTTCGTTCTTATCAGTAAAATCAGAACAAAACCTGTAGTAGAAAAAAGCCTGGATCATCCCTTGGATACCGGAATAGAGAGCTCTCACGTCACCCCCCTAGATGTAGTTTGGGTAAGTGATTTGGTCTCGAGCGTTTTTTCATAAACTTTTTATTCTTTTTTTATTCATTTTTTAACTCATATTTAATAGAACCATTTTGAAAGACATACAGTCTTATTTTTCTCTGCCTACTGTTTAGACTATCAACTGTTCCTACTTGCGGGAACGTACAACATTCATTGTCACTGTACGTATTTATTATTAATTTTTCAATCTTCTTCTGAATTCAATTCAATTTAAAATTTTATTCATTATATATTCTCTGTTTCTAATTTTTAACTTGTTTTTAAATAAACAAAATCCCCAGTTCGGACAATGGTTAGGGCTTAACCTCTTATCTTTACATAAGCACATGCTTTCTGGAGGTTCGACTCGAACAATGAAGGGTTTAGGGCCTAATTATTGTCTCCAACACAGGATTTTCTCCATAATTTGTGAAAAAAATTCTGTTTTCTTTTTTTTTAATTAATTGCTTTGGCTCAAATTTATAGTTTATATACACATATTTTATATATTTGCATCCACAGTTCTCTGTAGACGAGCAGTGATAATGCAATTTGAATGAATAAATAATTTTGCGCGAAATACAAATCTATTTTTGGTAATATATGTATTAATTTTTAACAACTTGGCATATAATTGTGTGTCGACCTTTTCTCATTCTTTTACAGCTTCCAGAAATTATGTGACGTAATAATAACGAATAAAGCCCTTCCTTAATTCACAGTCTGATATCAACGATATCTCTGAAATTTTTCCGTCACCTCCACTAGAAGCTACCCGAGTCCTTTTGAGGCCGAATCAAAGGGTTGTAGAGCAAAACACATTAATAAACTGGCAGAAGCTAGACGAGTCCTTTTGAGGCCGAATCAAAAGGTTGTAGAGGGAAACACATTAATAAACTGTCTGAGCCCTAGGGTGTCACTTATCTACATTTTCTTTGAAGCAAAAAACATCTTACACGACCAAATTAAATGTTAGGCAATAGCTATTTGTGTATTAAGAGCGGAAAGTGCTACTTTGCCGCTTAAGATAAAAAGTTGCCGCGCAATGCGCAGCGGAGTGCGGCATTTTATCGTAAGCTGCAAATAGCTTTCCTCTCGAATTACACACAATATTTTTTCTACGATTACATGATATTAAAAGTATATAGTTTTATTTTGCCAAATTCAAATCTTACTACGTTAATTTGACAGACACGGCTAACCTGACTAGCAAACGAGAATTATGTTATGTGTATATTGTGTTGCCTGCCTACTTGAAGATTCACTTTATGATTAGCATAAAAAATATTTGTTAGAAAGTACATCTAAAAAATAACTTCCAAGATCGGTTAATACTCTTAATCGCAAATTGACGGCTCATTCACTGTTTCAAAAGTTTTAATTTTACAAATAAAAAAACTTAACCGGTGAGGATTGAACTTACGACCTTTAGGTTGAAAGACCAACACGCTATGCTCTACACCAACAAGAGATATGTTAAAAACAGGTTAATTTGTTTTTAATATTTTAATTATCATTTAAATAATAAGGAAAATGAGCTTAAGTATTATATGTTCATGTTCAACTAACATATTCAGATAGTCTACATTTTCTTTTATAATAACAACCTTTCTAATGAAATTTTTTAATGAAAATAGTCGTGTGCAAAAAGTAACTTTCCGCCAATATGCGGCAATAATGTCAAACTATGACAATTCATGGAAAAAGTTAACTTTTCAGTAAGATTTGAATGTGCAAAAGCCTACTTTGGATAGTGATCGTAAAAAAATTTATATAACACCCCGTTTCAGGTGACCCCAAAACGTAAAAATCCGTCGAAAACTCGAGGTTGAAAAAATATGTATGATTCCTATATTTTCCTTATTGATATACCTAGAGACAGAAAAGTAAAACAAAATTTTTTTGTTCAAATGACGATATAACAAAATTTTTTTATTCCAAACGCACAAACCAAATATCAGATTTTGTATTTAAATCATATTGATAAACTTTATTTTAATATCGTGATACATCGTATCTTCGTTCCTGTTCATATTCTATCAAATCATTATCTGTCCTACTTGTAGAATATGAGTATGTATAGTGAGAAATACCCCAAGTCATCTGGCAAAAGAGTATCGCATGTTTAGTTACAGTTTGCACGTGTTTTACTTGAGTTGCGCTTTGTTGTTGCTTAGCAGCGCAAACTTTATTAAGGTGTGTTTACACTAATACAAGAAGTCACTTTAAAAAAATTAGGATAATGTTTTACATTTTGTCTACAAATACTAGAACAATTTATTTTTATATTTTATAATTAAATTTCCCAGCTGAACATTGGTTTTTAGCGTTTTTAGAATTTTTAAAGATATTCCAAAACAGGTTTAAATTCGCGAAACAGTTTATTAGTTAAAAAATCTGATGTGTCCAACACATGACTTTCCTATCTGGTTATTATAGGCTTTTTTCGATTATTTTGTACAACCTATTGCAGCACCTCTATAAGTGTTTAAAGGATAAACTAAATATATACATTTTCCATATACATCTAACTCGAAACATTTTTCTATAGATATTCATTGAAAACGAAAATACTGAAAAGTTTAAATTTAGCACTTTCCCTTCAATTTTTCCAATACGGTCCATTTTAGAAAAATCATATAAAAAACAAAAATTATAGAGATCGATATCACAAATAACTTTTATTTAAACAATTTTCCTAAAAATTTGAATTTTATTACATTTTGTCAAATTTCTCGAACACGGACCATTTAAAAAAAATTGTATGGAACCAAAATTATAGATAATAATATTGTAAGTAATTTTTATCTGAACAATTTTCTTCTCCAAACATAAATAACAGATATATTCCATAAAATATAAGAACGGCCTCCCATAAAGTACCCCCCCCCCCCAAATATTCCGCCTTCGTCCAAAATCTAATCATTTTACTTCAGGCCGAAATAAAACTTAAGTTTAAAATTTAATGTTTTTTTTATCCGTCTGAGTTCTTCAAAATTCGAAATTTACACATTTTCTCAAATATCTCAAATACGGTCCATTTTAGAGAAATTAGTATGGAATAAAAATTATAGAAAATTGTATTACAAACAACTTTTATTTGAACAATTTTTATAAAAAAAATAATTTTTTTACATTTTGTCAAATTTCTCGAATACGGATAATTTTGTATAGAACAAGAATTATAGATAATAATATTCTAAGTAACTCTTATTTGAACAATTTTCTTCTCCAAACGTAAATAACGGATATATTTCATAAAATATAAACACACACACACATCATCTCGAAAATAGTCAAAACGGATTCAGGGGACCCCAAAACGTAAAAATCCGTCGAAAACTGGAGGTGGAAAAAAATCATGATTCCTATACTTTCCTTATCTGTATACAGATAGGAAAGTATAAAAATATATTATAACAAGAGGCCAGAAAATATTTATTGGATTACTCATATTATTTTTTTTAATTAATATAATTTTCTTCACAACTGGATTTTGATTCAGACTTACCACTACTTGCCGTTGTACCTAAATTAATAATAATTAGTTTTAGATCAGAAACATCTAATTGCTTGTATTTTTCCCAATCGGAAACAATGATGTTTAGTGCGTCTTACAGAATGGTCCCTCTGAGTATCTTATAACATTATTCAAAGATTCTGACCAAGTCTGAAATACATCTTCCGGTGACGACTGTTTTTTTTTTCGTCATAAAACCGTTTGCACTGTGACCACACCATCTCTATCGCATTGTACTTGGAGGAGATCTAAATATTTTATGTCCATATTACTCAAAATAATTCTTTTCGTGGTAAATTTGGACGTACAGCTTTCCAAATCTGATATTCCATACCATTGATTAGATAATTAATATTTGTTTCCTGCAACCATTTTACCATTTTATCTTCAGTCCAACTAAATCGTTTCACCATTTTGTTGAATACTTATAAAAACTTTTGAAATATCAAAATATACAAATTTTTAACAAACTGCCATTTGACATAACATGATATAATTATTCTACAACGTGCCAAAATCTAGTAACATTTATTTTGTTTCATCCATTTTACATTTAAACAATAAATGAAGCGAATGGTATTTCAGAGATCATCTATAAATTGTATTGTTGGTACCCGTATCGTCATCTATGTGCCAACTTCGTAAAGGGGGCTTTTACGCTCACAGTCATCTGTAGTCAGTGAATACTAGTAGTAAAGATCACACGTAGATGTCGCTACGAGTAACTAACCGAGAATTATATTAATAATCTTTCTCAAGATTTGTTCACTGTTGGGGTAAGCGTTTCAACGATCTACACATTGTTTTTTCATTGTTTTTTTTTTACCTGTGATTAAACAGGTTGGCAACAAGGTATTGTTTAATTTAGTACAGAGAGTATTGTAGTTGTATTACAGGGTAGAGTTCTCTGGAAGCGCACTCAAAGGTTTTCTTGATCTAAAATATATTAAAACTGGTGTTGCCATTTTGTTTAAAAGACAACGAAAACTTTAAAATTAATATTAAAACGAACATAAAATTAAAAAGTTTCTAAATAACCTCTAAATTAAATTATAATTTTTTTTCTTGTAGTCGTATCAATTTATTATAATATCTAATATTTTCAATTAATAAAAGTAGCTTACATTTTAAGGCCACAGCAGCACACTCCAATATTCGTAACATAACTAATTTTGATAGATGTCATTTATGTGTCATATTTACGAATCCTTTTGTTCAACAGATGGCGTAATAATTCTATTTATTATTTATCCAAATAAGTTTAGATATCTAATCGACATGGCAACACTCAGTTAATTGGTAACTGTTATTATAATAAGTTAATCACCCCGAGCTACAGTCCGATAGGTAAACGGGATTCTAGACCTTGAAAAATATTTTGGATACCTATAGCAGATAAACAATATTTGCAAAAGAATAATTTTCTGACTGTAGCAGAATTTTTATAAATAAAAAGTTCTCTGGTTTATTCGATCGTTTTTATAAAATTTAACAACAGGCACTAATGTTTCGGAAACACTGTTCCATCTTCTGGTGCCAGTCAATAATTAATAAAATATGAGGACGATTACAAACAATTTAAAGTAACAGTGTTACACACGTTAGGACTAGAAGAGTCTAAAACTAGGTGCCAAGAACCGCTCGACTATGCTATTAACAGATAATTTTTCTTCATTTAATTTAATTTTTTTATTTTTATTTGCCACTGGTGAATGGATGTTCCTTCTGGACTACAGGACCCTTTGGCTGGTGACAGTGCTGCCTTAATCCCTTAATAGTATATTAACAACAGTACCTAAAGACCTGTCAGTAGTTAAAAATGGTCTATTAGGCTAGTTGATTGTTACAATAAGACAACTAAACGAAGTATGCTTAGATATAGTATATTACATTACGAGTGTGGAAAGTGACATTTTTCACACGAGTGGGAAATATTGTCGCACGAGGCGTAAGCCGAGTGCGACTATCACACGAGTGTGGAAAATCACTTTTCACACAAGTGATGTACAATATTTTTCCTACGACCACAAAATAATTTCATCAAAAAATGTAAAACCAGATTATTATAATAATTAAAATGTATTTAAAAAAATAATCAACAATAATCGTATTTATTAAATTTTCATAATTTCTAAACAAATAAAAAAAAATAAAAAAAAAAATAAAAAAAAAAATCTGGCACAGCCAGGATTCGATCGCGGTCGTTGGACGGTCTCAAATTGCAAAGTTGATGCTCTAACCAACTGAGCTAACAGGCCTTACGGTAATTGATTGATCTAATCGCTTATGTGTTTAACCAGAATAAAAAGCAAATATATCTTAGTTATTTTAAAATTATTTTAAAAATAATTGTTAAAGATAAATATCTAGGATCTAATTTACAATAATTTAATAATCATATCGATTTTAGTATTAATATGGACATTACATAGATCAAAATAGAAATTATGTGTTTGACATTTTCTGACAGCTACTGCGGAAAGTAGCATATTCTCACTTGGGTGGAAAGTAAATTCTTATTCATACGCGTGTGATATAGGGCACTTTCCATAGGTCTATATAGTGTGATATGTGTCACTTTCCTAAGTGGTCGTAGGAAAAAATATTTTTCGTTGCTGAAATACGTTATTTTAAAATCGAAAAATTATTTATGGCCAAATTTTTTTTATTACTCAGTACAATTTTACTAAATTTGGCAAACGTTTTCGGTGTCATAATATTTACCTATTATCAAAAAAAAATAGTTACCCAAATTAACTTTTCCAGTGGCGTACACCAATGGTTCGTAATACCACCTAAATTTTATGTCACTATCCAAAAAGTTATTTGGACATAAAATTTTAAATTTTTGGATGTTTTATAAATTAATAATGTACTCTTTTTAAAAAATAAAAATTTGAAATTTCAGAATTTTAAAATATATTGAAATAAAAAATATCCACTATTGAGTGTGAATATCTCGAAAACTAATCACTTTATTTAAAAAACAACAGTTTTTGGACCATGGACTAAAATATAGAAGGGGTAACTGATTTTTTGGGTATAGTCGTATTTTATTGCACCAATAGCGTTTGCCAAATTTAGTGAAATTATAATGAGTAATAAAATAAATTCATAATTTTTGATTTTCAACTTTGTTTCGGAAACGAGTAATGTTTTATCTAGGGATATTTCGTTTAATCGGCTTATTTATATTCAGTTGCTCTATCCCATTCTTAATACCACACCCTGTATATATCGCAACGTCTAACAGCCAAAGAACCTAATAAAAAAAGAAAACTGTAATAAAAAAGTGTTTTTATTACGTTATTTAGCCACAATACTTTATTTAGATCTGCATCAGTAAAAATTACTTTCAAAACATTTAATCCCATATTTATATGTACAGTGTATCTACACGTAAGTTGGCGGGATATGAAAACTTTTTTTATGAATTTTAGAAAAAAACATAAACACGTTGACTGCCGAAACGAATTTTGTGGTGGGATCCGCTGAGCCGAAGTAGTTTTTCTAATAAGTTAAGCTTGATTTTACGTTTTAAGAGTAAAGTAGTTTAAGTAAATACTTAGGTAAACTACAACATCCAATAGAAGCCTAAATAAAATATATACACGCGGCGCGGAATTAAAATATTACAAACATAGACTTCGTGCATATAGTCTATTCACGCCATAAAAACAGGTAATAAAAAACGGCCCTGTCGTCAATAACTTAATTTTTTGTTTGTGCACATTATATATTTTTGCCAATCTATGCAGAAAAGACTTTTGTTAGAAGAAAAATTAGTTTTTGTTGGTAGAAATAGTATATTACATTATGAGTGTGGAAAATCACTTTTCACACAAGTGATGTACAATATTTTTCCTACGACCACAAAATAATATCATCAAAAAATGTAAAACCAGTTTATTATTACTATAATAATTAAAATGTATTTAAAAAACTAATTAACAATAATCGTATTTATTTAATTTTCATATTTTATAAACAAAAAAAAACTAAAAAAAATAAAAAAAACAAAAAAAAAATTCTGGCCCCGCCAGGATTTGAACGCGGTCGCTCACCAGGTCTCAAATGGCAAAGTTGATAAGTTCAACGTTCTAACCCTTACGTCAATTGAATGATCCAATCGGTTATGTATTTAACCAGAATAAAGAGCAAACATATCTTAGTACAACTATTTCAATAATTTAACAATCATATCGATTTTAGTATTAATAGGACATTACATAGATTAAAATAGAAATTATGTGTTTAGCATTTTGTGACAGCTACTGCGGAAATTAGCATATTCGTACACGGGTGGAAAGTATATTATTATTCATACGCGTGTAAGGGCACTTTCCTTAGGACTATATAGTGTGATATGTGTCACTTTCCTAAGTGGTCGTAGGAAAAACAATTTTTTGTTGTCACAATAATTTTTTCTAAAAAATCGTCATATATCATATAAATCATATCATATCTATATATATAAAATTGTTTGTCCTGACTGACTGATTGACCTATCAACGTACAGCCAAAACTACTATGCCTAGAAAGCTGAAGTTTGGAACATAGGTTTATTTTATAACGTAAGCATCCGCTAAGAAAGGATTTTTATAAATTTTAACTTGAGTATTTAAATTACAGCTATTAGCATAAATAAATAATGACTTGTTTCAGGGTTTTTGGATTTTCACATTTTAAGGGGAAGAAACGGCGAGGTGAAAGTTTGTATGGGACTATCGATTTTTTTGTTCTCTTTGAAGTTAGAGACATGAAAATTGGAATTGCAGCTACTGACCACAAATTATTTATTACGTGTTTCAGGGTTTTTGGATTTTCACATTTTGAGGGGGGGAAATGGGGGTGAACATTTATTTAAGAATATCTATGTTTTTGATTCTCTTTAAAATTAGAAACATGAAAATTGGAATTGCAGCTACTGAGTACAAATTAACAATGACGTGTTTCAGGGTTTCTGAATTTTCACATTTTAAGGGGGGGAACCAGAGATGAAAGTTTATTTGAAATTATCGAATTTTTTTAAAGGTAGGAACTAAAAAAAGGAATTGTAGGTTCTCATCATAAATAAATAATAAAGTCTTTTTACGGTTTTTGCATTTTCACATTTTAAGGGGGGAAACGGGGGAATGAAAATTTGAAACACAGCTGATAAATAAATAAATAAATAATGATTTGTTTCATGGTTTTTGGATTTTCACATTTTAAGGGGGCAAAATAAAAATTATTAAATTAATAAAAATAAATAAAAATAAATAAAAATAAATAAAAATAAATAAAAATAAATAAAAATAAATAAAAATAAATAAAAATAAATAAAAATAAATAAAAATAAATAAAAATAAATAAAAATAAATAAAACTAAATAAAAATAAATAAATAAAAAATAAAAATAAATAAAAATATATAAAAATAAATAAAAATAAATAAAAATAAATAAAAATAAATAAAAATAAATAAAAATAAATAAAAATAAATAAAAATAAATAAAAATAAATAAAAATAAATAAAAATAAATAAAAATAAATAAAAATAAATAAAAATAAATAAAAATAAATAAAAATAAATAAAAATAAATAAAAATAAATAAAAATAAATAAAAATAAATAAAAATAAATAAAAATAAATAAAAATAAATAAAAATAAATAAAAATAAATAAAAATAAATAAAAATAAATAAAAATAAATAAAAATAAATAAAAATAAATAAAAATAAATAAAAATAAATAAAAATAAATAAAAATAAATAAAAATAATTAAAACTAAATAAAAATAAATAAAAATAAATAAAAATAAATAAAAATAAATAAAAATAAATAAAAATAAATAAAAATAAATAAATAAAAATAAATAAATAAAAATAAATAAAAATAAATAAAAATAAATAAAAATAAATAAAAATAAATAAAAATAAATAAAAATAAATAAAAATAAATAAAAATAAATAAAAATAAATAAAAATAAATAAAAATAAATAAAAATAAATAAAAATAAATAAAAATAAATAAAAATAAATAAAAATAAATAAAAATAAATAAAAATAAATAAATAAAAATAAATAAAAATAAATAAAAATAAATAAAAATAAATAAATAAAAATAAATAAAAATAAATAAAAATAAATAAAAATAAATAAAAATAAATAAAAATAAATAAAAATAAATAAAAATAAATAAAAATAAATAAAAATAAATAAAAATAAATAAAAATAAATAAAAATAAATAAAAATAAATAAAAATAAATAAAAATAAATAAAAATAAATAAAAATAAATAAAAATAAATAAAAATAAATAAAAATAAATAAAAATAAATAAAAATAAATAAAAATAAATAAAAATAAATAAAAATAAATAAAAATAAATAAAAATAAATAAAAATAAATAAAAATAAATAAAAATAAATAAAAATAAATAAAAATAAATAAAAATAAATAAAAATAAATAAAAATAAATAAAAATAAATAAAAATAAATAAAAATAAATAAAAATAAATAAAAATAAATAAAAATAAATAAAAATAAATAAAAATAAATAAAAATAAATAAAAATAAATAAAAATAAATAAAAATAAATAAAAATAAATAAAAATAAATAAAAATAAATAAAAATAAATAAAAATAAATAAAAATAAATAAAAATAAATAAAAATAAATAAAAATAAATAAAAATAAATAAAAATAAATAAAAATAAATAAAAATAAATAAAAATAAATAAAAATAAATAAAAATAAATAAAAATAAATAAAAATAAATAAAAATAAATAAAAATAAATAATTAAATAAAAAAAGGTACTGCGTGCAATCTGCTGATATTAGCAGATGAGAGCCTTACCAGAAATGTGGTATAAAATGAGATAATCAATTAGATTAATATATTTAAATATTAGAATAACCTAATAAACATTAATCTATAATAAATACTATCAAAAATATACGGTGAACAGTAAAACAACATATTATCGCATCTTTCTTTAGGAAGTCATGCATTTTTTTTATACTAAAAACACGACTGCACGCGTGCGAAGTCGCGGACAACAGCTAGTAAATATATAAATGCGAAAGTTTGGATGAAAGGATGTATGGATAAATGTTTGTTGCTCAATCACGCAAGAACGGCTGAACGGATCTGGATGAAATTTGGCACATGCTATTGTAGCTAATTTATTATGGCGAAAGGTGGCGACTTGCTGGTGATACCGCCGAGATGAATCTCTGGCAAATCGCTGGCGATCAACTATGCATACGGGTGTTAGTCTTACTATACAAAATGAGTTATGTTTGAATCTCATAGTTAACCTCGATTTCGAAAAGAAAAGGCAACAGAGTACAAATACTGTATTAAGTCTGTCAGTAAAAAACATGAGTTTTCTGTCCAATTATCCCATGCTATTGCTAGGAAACATGTTTTTTATCGCATATTTATTTTATCGTCGATTTCATCTTGTAGAAACCCATTTTTTTTAATTTTTTAATATTTTTATGTACAATTGAATAAAAAAGTTTTCTTTATTCTTGGCGCGTTTGTTCTATCTTACTCTTGTATTAGATGGATTTTACTTACATGATAATTATTTTCCGGAATTTCTTCTAAAAAAGGATGTTCAATCATTTCCATCATACAAGGACGATATTCATAATCTTTAACCAGACACCTAAAAGGTTACGTTTGAAATAAGTAAAATATTATTTATCTAATTGAGAAATGTTGTAAAAAAGCAATATTTTATAAAGTTGTTCTTGTACAAAAAATGTTTATTTAGCTAGATTAGAATCCCGGACTTTTCGCTGGGTAATCAAAAACTCAAACATCTGCTTCATAGGAGCTTACAGACTATTTAACGTAAATTTCTTTATTTATGTAACAAAATAGTGTAACACCATCAAAAAGATTACGAAAAGTTTGTTTAAAACCTAAAAGCACACTATTTTTATTAATCTTAATTTTTAACCGACTTCAAAAAAGGAAGAGTTTCTCAATTCGTCGTAATATTTTTTTATTTTTCATGTATGTTTAGCGATAATTCTTTACCACCTTGTCCGATTTCTATAATTCTTTTTTGTTAGTCGGGGTACCTCAGGGATGGTCCCATCTAAATTTGGTCTAAATTTAATAATTGGGTCCATGAGAAAATCCTCAGTCTTTATTTTTTAGGTATGTTAACGTTAATTATTTACAACCTTGTCGGATTATTTTTTTGTTAGAAAGGGGATACAATTGGTCAGAATATGATGTTCTATAAGAAAATCAAAAATTTTAATTTTTAAGGGTATCTACACGATTTAGAAGTCGGTTTTTTAATTAAAAAATTATTTATGGTTTATATCAAAAAATTATTAAAATTTCTAAAAATATAATTTTTTATTCACGTACTCACTAATGAAGTCATGGAAATTTTCAGTCCAGTTTGAAATTTTCATTAAAGTGGGTGGTGGATTTGCGACTATCTGAAATAGAGCTCTGGATGGATGCATGTCTTGAAAGGGGGCTTTTCCATCTCCAAGTTCAATAGCTGTTATTCCAAGAGACCAAACATCAACCTAAAATTTTGTAATAAGCAAATTTAACGTATTATCAGTATATTAATTTTTCAATATTAATATGTACAGGGTAGGGCATTTTTTTGTTGATATTCCTATTTTCTAGATAAACTCAATCGTGAATTATTAAATTGTTTAGTAAAAGTATTTTTAGTTTTTTGCATACTGGAAACTATGTCGCTCCATTTTTATCTGGGAATATCTCTACTTCTTCCTCTTTCCTCATTTTAAAATATTGATTCCATTCTATAAAGGATGTTTAAACAAAAAAGCCTAGTTGGTGGGATAGGTAGAACACTGAAAAATAAGTTGGATTTGCTTAGTATACATTTTTCGTAACGATATCCTTTTTGAAGATACAGTGTATTAAAGAAAAACTACTGGCAACATTTTAATGAAATTTTTTACGAATATATTTTGGAAGCTGGATACATCGCATAAATTTGCTTTTATATCTGCCTCTCATAGAGGGCCTAGTTATAGGGTTCGTACCGAGTAGATTTAAACAACTTTTTTTTAGGTTAAATTTTCTAGTCCAATTTTTTTCTGAAATCAAACAATTCAATTTTACATCAAAAAGGTGCTCTCAGTAAAACTCGATACTGTGTACCTTTTTCGAAATATTTTTATACGAAAATGATGATGGTACAAAGTTATTTAAAAAACAATTACCTATTTATTAAAAACAAAAAAAAAAACAACATTATTCTAATGCTAATATTATTAATTTGACAGAAAGTAAAATATTCAAACAGAGTAAGGGTTCAGAATGTACTCCGTTAAAAAAATTAGGGTACGTCGCAAACTACAAAACGGTTTTGTCTGAATTATCTATGAAAAACTGAAATTTTTGAATAGCTAAGACGGTTATGTCGATATTATTAAATAATATTGATAAATACATTAATTACCGTCTCCTCAATATACTTTTATCTAATCATAATTTTAATAAAGAAATCAACGTTTTAAAACAATTAGCTTTTAATAACAACTACAATCCTTCTATTATTGACGTGGTTATTAATAAGGTCAAACTAAAGAAAATGTCCCTACTTGCTTTTAATCCTACTAACGATTCTCCTGCAAATTTTAAATACTTTTCACTACCTTATCTCGGGAAAATTTCCAATGATATCGCTGTAGTTTTTAAGGATTGCAACAATATTAAAATTTCTTTTAAAAATGTTAATTCGATTAAAAGCCAACTGTCACACATTAAGAATGAAATCGAGTTGCTACACAAAAGCGGTATTTATAGATTAAACTGTAACGATTGCAATACTACTTATATAGGGAAAACCGAGAGAAGACTCAACATACGAGCGGGTGAACACATTAGATATTCAGAAAAGTCTACTTTTGGACATCATATTAAATACAATAATCACAATTTCACTCCTTCTGAGAATGTCACTGTCCTTCATAATATTTTTAATTGCAACTTTAAATTAAATCTGCTCGAAGATCTTAAGATACACCGAGAGTTTAATAAAACTAATGTCACATGTGTTAACACTCAAATCCATCTCAATAGCAATGTGCCTCCTCTCTTTAAGAGTATTGGCAACGGTTGGTCTGAAGTTACCTAGCTAGCTTTTCCATGAATCTTCTTACAGCGGAGTTGATCTTGTCTTCTCCGGTGATATTTGATTTCGTGGCCAGGACGGTTTTTCCTCCTCTTATAGCTGGAAAAGTTGGTCTGCCTGCGACTTCGGTTTCACTGGGGTCAGCATGCTCAATTCTGTTGTTTTTAGTCAGGCACCTTTTAATTCCAATAATTTTATATAAAAAATGTGTTTTTACCTTCATTCACTGTATATTTTATAATTCTATTTAATCATTGTAATGTTTGGTTGTTTAAAATTTTAAATTCCCTCCATAACTTGTGCTTGCTAGTTCAGTGTTACCAACCCACTTTTATCTTTGTCAATATTAACTTTTGATCATTTCTCATGAAATTCATTTCTATTTCTCAAGTTGGCAATTGTCTTGACAACTTCATTGTCAATTGTCACTTAGTTCTTTCTGGCACTGTCAAGATGGGTACTTTTTCCGAAATTTCGCTAACCTTTTACGAGTTCTTGTGCCCCAACTTGCCTCCGCCTCTCGGCAGCGACTTGGAAGGGTCAGATGGCTTCATGCTGAAGTACAGTTTTTTATCTTTCTCTACCTTTGAACGGGTGAGATTGTTTATTTCTACGTGTTGGGATGAGCCCCCACGTTTTTTTCTTAAATTTCAACCACCTTTTGGGAGTGGTTCTGTTATTCAAGCCTCAAGTTATGGTGGAGAACAGGGACCGTATTGTGGCAACCCTTTTTAATCTAGTTATATATTAATTTTCAGGCTTCTTCTACATTTATTGACGAGTAAGTTTTCAAGATGTTTTATTTTTTATTCAATGTTCAGGAATATCACGATTTGATTATATTGTTATAGCTCCGTTTTTTCTCTCTTTGTAGTGTCTCTGATGATGGCCTAACAGGGTGAAAGCGCTCGGACTAATATTACTGAGTTTTATTAATAAAACTCTACCTACACACTTTAAATACTTTCGATTCATTTCTCATTAATTAATAATCAAAATATATTCAAATGTTGAATACACCGAAATGTTATTAACCTTACGCGAGTGTTAACGCGTTATGCAGAAAAGTTTCCCAGGAGAAAAAAAAAACATTCAGGAAAAAAAAATATTTTTGTTAGGCCTAGAAAAAGAACCATTCAGAAAGAAAATATTATTTTAAATTTAGTTGACAAAGATCCAATAATTATCGTAAGGAATGTGGCACAACAAACAAATACGTCTTCTGCAAGTAATTGGAAGATACTTAAGGAGTAGCAGCTACAGATGTGTCCAAGAACTCTTGACAAAAGATCTACCAGATAAAGTGAATTTTTGTAAAACGTTACAAGAAAGGACAGCCTTCAATCCCAATTTTTTAAAATGTGTCCTTTTCACCGACCAGGTCACCTTTACGCGACAAGGAACGTCTAACTCTCATAATACATCCTACTGATGCGATGAGAATCCACATGTTAAAAGGGTTTAACATTACCAACACTCGTAAATAAAAGGTAATGTTTGGGCAGCAACTTTAGGTAACAAATTAAATGGAAATCTGAATGGTAATAATAAATACCTCGAGTTTTTATAAAAATCATTTATTCAAGATATTAGAAGATTTAACGCTAAACGAGCGAATGACTCTCTTTTTTATTCAAGATGGAGCTCCTCCGTACTTTGATAGAAGCTGTCGTTATTGGTTGAGTTACCATTATCCGAATCGATGTATCAAAAGAGGTACAGAAGCTTTGATTAATTGGCCTCCATGTTCATGCGATTCAAATCCTTTGGACTACACAGTTTGGTCGTATTATAAGGAAAAGTCTATGCTACAGACTACGTTAAGACTTGCATTACAGAATAATTGAATATCACTTTAATGACCTTATAGCTGATCCTTAACCGTTTAGAAGAATAATGCATTCTTTAGAAGAAAAAAAAAAGGATAGAATTGTGTATACATGAAAAAACGGGGGACATTTCAAACACTTACTCTAACTGATTTAATTTTTTTTGTCAAATTTATTTAATTTTTCTTATAATTCTTTGTTTAATAAATAACAATGGCATTGAATAATTTTTGGTTTATAATAAATAAGTAATTATTGAGACCCTTCCTATAGGGCCTCAGTATTCCGTTCGTACAGACTAAAAAAATTTCTTATTTCCGCTTTTTAAGACTTTTTTCCCGTTTCCGAAAATGTAAATAAGTTTTTTTCGTCTGGTCAGCTGTGATTTTCTTGATTAATTGCTTTTAACTTTCGATTTTCAGAATTTTCGGTTTAACCTAACTACAATAATATCAATATTCCTAAAATCCCATGCATTTCTTATAGGGTTTACTTTACGCATTCCAATCATTCCAATATAGTAAAATCAGAATAATGCTTGGCCATGTCCTTTAACTGTGAAACCATAATTGTGTCGCTCTTAAATGTAAATTTATTTAAAACATTTTAAACGTCAATTAAAAGATTGACAAATGCCAATATATAAAAATAATTCACAAGTCAATAATATTTTTTTTTCTGTTTAATCAGTAGGTATATTTCCATGTTGTGCAAGGTTAGAATGAACGAAAAATATTTACCTAATTTTGCATTTACCTTTCACAAATAACGCACCTAAAAGTGTCACTGGCTCCTCCAGCTTACATCGCACACGTAGGTGAAAATTAAATTTTTACTGTAGAAGTTATACCTAGTTTTGCTGCCGTCCTCGCAGCATTCATCAAAGACGTCTTAAAACGGCTGTTGTAGAAAATACAAGAGTCATATAAACTTGATTAACATAACCACGTTGGCCCAGTGGCTAGCGCACTTACCTTCTGTTTTTGCAACCCGGGTTTAAATCCTGATTGGGGCGTTTTAATTTTTCTTTAAATATCCAAAATGAAAAATCTGACTGTATTACTGTTTATATTTATTACAAGTACATTTTATTTATTATATGGCATAACAGTTAGGCACTTCTGCTATTTATTTATTACTATTTTCAAAACGGTTTAGAAAAAAATGTATACCTAATTTTCCACTCGATGTTTTAAATATGTACCTATTGTTGTTAAAATTCAATGCATCTTTTATGTACTTTAGCAAGATTAGGTATTCATTTAATTTCGTAATATGGGTAACCGTGCTTGTCGACTATGAATGCAGATAGGTAATTGTTTTTTCTTTAGTTCTCTTACCTTGTCAAATAAATAATTTCCAATTTTTTTCAAGTCATTTAAAATGTATTAATATTCAATTTTCTACTCAGTAGTTACCTATTGTAAGTAAAAGTGCGATAGTGAAAACTATAGTTTTAATATGAAATAAATGTGGACCTTGCGCGAATAATAAGTTTCATTTAATTTTACATAGACAGATTTGAAAGGTGCCAAATATTTTTAGATAAATAGGCTTAAGAAGTAAGGACCCCAAAATGTTTTATACATATCCAGGCTTAATAGGTAAAGGGGCTAATTATTATTAGATGAATTGTTCGAACAAGTTGTAAACCCTAATCAAAAAGCAACATGAAAATGTTTTAAAAATCAATTTTTTTGACAATCATTAAGTGGTTTGACCCAAGTAATGGAAATGCTTCACAGGGGCCCTATTGTCGAATGTCTTTCTAAATATTGATGAAATGTCGAATAAGAACGCAAAAACGTGGCAAAAACGTATTCTGGAATGGAGAATTCGACATTTGTTGATAGACATAAAGTCGAGTGGTATTCAACCAGTCGACATTGTAATGCATTTTTAAATATAATGTTATAATATGAGTGTCGCGACAGTGACAGTTTATATTTATTTTTAAGAGAAAAGAAAATAATTATTGTACAAATTGTTTTAAAAATATATGAAATGATTATTTACAATCTCACCTAATTTATCAATTATTAGCCCTGTCCAGTGTCGGATTGTGCCTTCGGTCTACCGGCAAAAGACCGGTAGGCCTTCGTTTAAGCTGTGGGCCCTCTTTCTGGCAGTGGGCCCTCATTCGGGCAGTGGGTCCTCCTTTAGGCACTGGGTCTCAATCAGTGGGCCTCATTCAGTGGGCCTCATTCAGTGGGCCTAAGTCAGTGGGTCTCAGGCCTTGATAATAAGAAATGCGAAATAACCCTTGGAAAAAGGATCAATATGCAAAGAGGGCATGTTTTTGCTTTTTAAGGAATCGGCACATGAAAAAAATTGATAGGTGGGCCTTCTCTATTCTGACCGGTAGGCACTAGAAGTCCCGATCCGACACTGCTCATATTTGTCCAAGATATTTAATACCTGTCATTAAGAAATTTATACAGCTCTATTTTTTCAAATTGCAGGTAAAAAGATTATATCACAGACATTTTATGTAATGTTAAAATTATATTATAATAATATATTTCTTCTTCTTACTATTTAATCTCTTACCAAATTGTACTTCCAATTTTCTATTTAATGCCTTATAAAATTTCAGTTAAAAAGGTTATATTATATTTTCTCTACTTTCTAATTAGTATTTATCAAAATATATACTATACGGGTATGACTATTGGTATAGGGAAATCAATGTGTTAGAGAGAGAGGTATGGGAAATCAATGTGTTAGAGAGAGAGGAACGATTCGCGCGGACTTGGTCAGGCATAGTGGGATCGCATGGTTCATGCCAGGCGCCCCGCACCCCCGCCCCCGCGGTCAGCGACCCCCGGGCCACGCCCGCCCTGGAGCATGTGATACCTCGTTGAAAAGGTATTTATGTGTAGATTACGGGAAAAATATTGAAAAAATTCTTCTACCTAAAAAATCAACGTGAGTGGTTAAATGATTTAGTATTATGATGTCATCCGACGAACACGGACGCAAACTTGAAGAATTTTGTGAAAATATTCGTAAATTAAATAAACAAATAGCTTTGTACGAAGATAAGAAAATAATCGTAGCACAACTAGCAAATCTAAGTGTGTGGGATAAAGTATTTCTGAATTGCAAGACGCCAGCAGCCCAATATCCACTAAGAAGGATTCGGCCTACAAGATGTTACAAGTAGCAGAATCATTCATCATCCTGTTAGCTAATTTTGTCGACAAAGAATGTCTTTTCGTTTGAACACCTGTGACGTGTTTTTTTGGGTATTCTGAATCACGATGATTTATCGCGGCTTGGAATTTAGATATGATAGTTTTGGATGTTTAGTTTAAGGATAGCAATTGAATTGAAAGCAATAAATATACTTTTGTAAATCGGACGTATTAGTATTTGATATTAGTGCAGCGGTGGGATTATTGCGCTATATTCGAAGGGACTGTTGTGTAGTTTGTATTGTAAATTGTGTGTTGAGTTCATGATAGTGTTTAAAATGGGCAAAACAAGAAAATATAGTTCTTCATCTTCGACGTCTTCCACCAGTAGTGAGAGTGCAAGCGATTATGGTCGGTACAAAAGAAAATCAAGTGGGAAATCACGAAGAAAATTAAGGAAACGTTCCTTGACTACTGAAACTTTTACACACCACACCACTTTTACACCACCACCGAAAGAAACTGTAAGTACAAGCAATTCTAAGCATGCCGAAGCTTCCGATCTCATTGCCAATCAAAATAAGAAAATTCGAGATTTAGAAAACGTTGTAAAAGAACTCCTTGGTCAAAAACCAAATATGATACAACCTGTTCAAAACATACGATCGGATTGTATACCAGAATGTTCACCTGATTTGCTAGGATGTGCGCGAAAAATGGGTTGGGAAAATAGATCAGTTAAAATCCATTAACAACTGGGACGAAAAGTCAACCATTTATATTATGCAATCGCGATTAAGGGGACTAGCTAAGGCGTGGTATAATAGTTTAGATAGTTACGATTATTCTTGGGAAGAGTGGAAAACTATGATTAAATATGCATTCCCCACTCAACATGATTTTCCGTCTACTTTAAAAAAAATGATCGGTTTGGTTAAAACGCACAAACAAACATGGACTGAATACTATTTTACAAAAATGGAACTGCTTCGTATTTGTAATATTACGGGGAAAAACGCTATAGCCATGTTAATAGACGGTATTGAGGATAGTGCTATACAGAATGGCGCGAAAGCTGGTCGATATTCTGAACCTGAGGTCCTTTTTAAAGAATATTTGTCGGCACTAGCTCCAACATCAGCACATCCACAACAAAACACAAATTTATACAGGGTGGACAAAAAGTTTGTCAAAAGTAATCAGCGCCCAGTACCTTCTTTTGTTAGAGAACACGTCTCTAATGAAGGAAATAAGTTTAACGACAATAAATTCAAATGTTTTAATTGTGGTCAGAGGGGGCATATTGCCAAAAACTGTCGTAAGCCTAAACTCGAATGCTCTCTATGTAAAAAGTTAGGACATAGTGTGACTAATTGTTATCGCAACCGTGCGTCTACCTCAAAAACAGTTCTAACTTGCCAAACCCCAAATACAAATTTTGAAAAATGTTATGAAGTTGCTTGCAAAATAAACCAGTTTATGTGCCATGTGTTAGTAGATACAGGGTGTGCAGTGGTTACTATACGTGTAACTGAGGCTGAAAAATGTGGTATCAAATGAGAACCTTGCAATGTAAGAATATGTGGTTACGGTGGCGGTTATGCTTCTGCTTTGGGTACTGCGAAAGTTAACGCCGAAATAGATCTGGTTAATGTTGATGTACCTGCCCTTATTGTACCTGATGAGATGCAGCACGTACCTGTTATTATTGGTCAACCTGTTTTAAACCATATCGATGTTGTACTAGTAGTAAAAGACAACGAAATACGACTTTTTAATTCGGATTTACTGCCGCTACGTGATATGGACTGTCTTCCACCCAGTAAGATTAAGATGCGCGTCGATGGTAAGGTGACCATTCCACCAAATCACATAGGTCATGTGAGTTTTTGTGCTGATGACAACTACGAAGGCGAGCTGTTTGTAGACTTTCAGCGTCGAATGGTGCCAACGATGGAGTATTCCATACCTAGCTGTGTAGTATCTACTAAGAATGGGATACTACCTATCTTCAACATGTCTGACTCCAACTTGACTCTTGAAGATTCCCAAGTCATTGCTCGAGGTCAAGTGTGTTACTCGAAGAACGTCTTCGAAAAAAATGAGGTAAGAATACCTAATGTTAATTCTAAAAGTTGTCGAGAATTTGTTTTAACCGATATTAATTATGACTTATCCCTTACTGATACCAACCAACAAGAATTATTAAAGTTACTTAATAAGTATAGAGCCTGCTTTGCGGAAAATTTAGAAGAGTTAGGTTGTATAAAAAACGCCGAAATGAATATTCAATTAAATGATGATATGCCTGTAACGTACAGACCATATCGTCTTTCAATGAGTGAACGAGATCTAGTCCGGGACATCGTTCAGGATATGTTAAAAGCTGGCGTAATCCAGGAGTCAAGTTCCCCTTATTCGAGTCCAATACTTTTGGTTAGAAAAAAAGATGGAAGCAGCAGAATGTGTGTGGACTACAGAGCCTTGAATCGAAAGACTGTTAAGGATTGTTACCCTCTCCCACGAGTCGACGACCATCTAGAACGATTAAACAACTGTTCGCATTGTACAACCCTCGACATGACAAGTGGTTATCACCAGATACCAATGGCGAAAAAGGATGTGCCCAAAACTGCTTTTATCACACCAGACGGACATTATGAGTACTTGAGAACGCCATTTGGGTTGGTCAATGCTCCGATGGTGTTCCAGAGAACTGTACACCAGATTCTTCGTTCTCTAAGGTTTACGATCGCTATAGCCTATCTAGATGACATACTAATTCCTTCAACTAATGTTTCATCGGGATTAAAAGCTCTTGAGACCATTCTACAGCTGTTTCAAAGTGTGGGTTTAACCTTGCGACTCTCAAAGTGCCATTTCTTTAAAACGTCTATTGAATACTTAGGCCATGAAATTAGCGAAGAAGGCGTACGAACAGCAAATGGTAAAATTCTAGCTGTTGAGAAGTTTCCTGTTCCAAAAAATGTGCACGAAATCCGTCAGTTTTTGGGATTAGCTAGCTACTTTAGGAAATATATTAAGAACTTCGCTATTATTGCACGACCGCTTACCCAATTGACCAAGAAGGATGTAAAGTTCATTTGGGAACAACAGCAGTGGCAGGCCTTCACCTTTCTTAAAAATTCGTTGTGTACAAGACCGGTCCTTGCAATTTACCACCCAAAACATGAGACGGAATTACATACAGATGCCTCAAAACATGGAGTTGCGAGTTTCTTACTACAGAGACAATCAGACGACAAGCTGAAGCCAGTTTTCTACTTCAGTAGACAGACAAGTAAGGAAGAGCAGCGTTACCACTCATACGAACTGGAAACGATGGCAGTGGTGAACTCTATGCAGCGATTCCGAGTTTACTTGATAGGTATACCGTTTAAAGTTGTTACGGATTGTAATGCTCTGCGATTAACCATGACGAAACGAGATTTGATACCGAGAATTGGGCGCTGGTGGATGGTAACACAGGAATTTAACTTCATGGTAGAATACTGTCCTGGAGTGCGAAAAGCTCATGTGGGAATCCTGTAGATGGACCCATCAGTGAGTATGAGGAAGTTCAAATATTAACGATTAATATATCCGAGAGTGAATGGGTATTAAGCGCACAACTTCAGGATAATCGCTGTCGTTATCCTAATGAAGTACTTCTAAGATCACCAACTGATATAGAGGAACAACTAGTCCACGAGGAGTACGAGTTAAAGAACGGAAGGGTGTACCGGAAAACTAGTGAAGGTCCTAAGTGGGTAGTGCCAAAATCAGCACGACATGCAGCAGTTGCTTTTTGTCATGATCAAGCTGGACATTTAGCGGCAGACAAAACGTTGTCTCTGATACAGCGCTGCTACTGGTTTCCGCAGTTAAGAAAATATGTAACCCGATACATACGTTGCTGTCTAAACTGCCTATACAACAAGACTAGTGGATGCCCACAACCTGGATTTTGTCACCCCATACCAAAAATATCTACGCCAATGGATACAGTTCATATAGATCACGTAGGACCATTCGTGAAGAGTAAACAAGGCAACATATATCTCCTAGTAGCAGTTGATTCGTTTACCAAGTATCTTTTTGTTAAAGCGGTAAAAAGTACCAAAAGCTTACCTGTTATCAAATTTCTGAAAGAAATGTTTAGTACCTTTGGTGTAGCTCGAAGACTGATTACTAGCAAAGAATTTAAGAAATATACTTCGGAAATTGGAGTAAAAGTCGTATACAATGCTACTGCTACTCCTAGAGCCAACGGGCAAGTAGAGCGCTACAATAGAACCATCTTGTCATCATTAGCTCCTTCTTCGCCTGAAGAAGATACCTGGGATCAACATATCAACGATATAAAGTTCGGCGTCAACTCGTCCGTTAATAAAAGTACGGGGAAAAGTCCTCACGAACTTTTGTTTGGATATCAGCCAAGGTCAAACAAAGACTCCTTTTTAACGACTGAAGTTGGTGTCGACCTCCCTCGCCAAGACCTGGATGAAGTTAGACGAGAAGCAGCTGAGAAAATCGCAACTTCTCAGAAAAAGCAAAAACTCCGTTTTGACTCGAAGAGAAAGGAAGTGGAGTACCGAGTCGAAGATTTGGTATTGCTTCAAAAGAACAATAATTTAAATGATGGAAGAAGCAAAAAACTACTACCAAAATACGACGGCCCGTACATAATCAAGAAAGTCTTAGATCATGACCGTTACGTGGTAGAAAATCTTCCTAAAGAGCAAAAATCAAAGAAAGGCTATGTCGGAATTTGGGCTGTGGACAAGATGAAACCGTACACGATCCGACAAACGAATGATGATTCTTCTCTCGATGAAGGATCGGAGAATGGAAAAGAAGGCGAACGTCTCTCCTCCTTGAAATCGGTATCCCGACTAAAAACGGCCGCAAGCGAAAGTGAAAAGTCACTTAAAGACAAGACGTGTCTTAAGAAGTGTGCATACGACGTGGATGCATCACTAAGTGAAAAGTCACTTAAAGACAAGACGTGTCTTAAGAAGTGTGCATACGACGTGGATGCATTACTAAGTGAAAAGTCACTTAAAGACAATACGTGTCTTAAGAAGTGTGCATACGAAGTAGATGCACCACTAAGTGAAAAGTCACTTAAAGACAAGACGTGTCTTAAGAAGTGTGCATACGACGTAGATGCATCACTAAGTGAAAAGTCACTTAAAGACAAGACGTGTCTTAAAGAGCATGCATACGACGTGGGTGCAACAATATTTAATGAAAAGCTACTAAGTGACAAAACGTCTCCAGATAAGGATGCATACAAAGTTGGTGTATCACGAAGGGAAAGGTCCCCGGTGTCAACTCAAGATCTTACGGGAGGTTTGGTACCCAAAGTTCGCGAAATGTCGCAAGTTCAAAGAGCAAGTGCTTCGAATTTGAGCATGGGTACAGAACCTGGCGAGGATCTTAGGTTAACACTAACAAGAAAACGAACAGCGAAGAATAAGTCTCGCTGGGTAATATTAAAGTAAAAGGTTTGTTTATGTTGTTATTATTGTTTCAGGCATGAGGCTCGATAAGAGGAAAAGGACAGTCTCGGGGCGAGACTTTGGTAGCTTTGGCCGACAAAGAATATCTTTTCGTTTGAACACCTGTGACGTGTTTTTTTTGGGTATTCTGAATCACGATGATTTATCGCGGCTCGGAATTTAGATATGATAGTTTTGGATGTTTAGTTTAAGGATAGCAATTGAATTGAAAGCAATAAATATACTTTTGTAAATCGGACGTATTATTATTTGATATTAATCCTAACGGCTATTTTTAATAATGTCTTATATACAAACGTCCCCAATAACGTCAAGAATTTGGCAGAGCAGTTACTACAAATTTAGTGAGTTTACAAGAAGAGTTGTTACGGCAGGAGCATTTCATTGGAATCTATTTGGAGTACCTTGTCCAAACGAAAATATTTTGCAACAATTAAAAACTCTGTTTTTTTAAAATTATATCTGTGTATAATTAAAAATTATATTTTATTATAAAAATGTGCTGTAGAAATAAAAAAAATTCTTCTTTGTCGACAAAATTAGCTAACAGGATGATGAATGATTCTGCTACTTGTAACATCTTGTAGGCCGAATCCTTCTTAGTGGATATTGGGCTGCTGGCGTCTTGTAATTCAGAAATACTTTATCCCACACACTTAGATTTGCTAGTTGTGCTACGATTATTTTCTTATCTTCGTACAAAGCTATTTGTTTATTTAATTTACGAATATTTTCACAAAATTCTTCAAGTTTGCGTCCGTGTTCGTCGGATGACATCATAATACTAAATCATTTAACCACTCACGTTGATTTTTTTAGGTAGAGGAATTTTTTTGAGAATTCCACTTTTCTGTAATCTACACATAAATACCTTTTCAACGAGGTATCACATGCTCCAGGGCGGGCGTGGCCCGGGGGTCGCTGACCGCAAAGGCGGAGGTGCGGAGCGCCTGGCACGAACCATGCGATCCCACTATGCCTGACCAAGTCCGCGCGAATCGTTCCTCTCTCTCTAACACATTGATTTCCCTATACCAATAGTCATACCCGTATAGTATATCTACTAAAGACATATATTTGGGATATATTTGCAGTATTATTTTGTATTACTAAGAGATCCTTTAAGTAATTTTGTGCTGTAATATACTCGTCTGGTATGTTTCTATCCAATATTGCCAGATGTTACCATTCGCCAAATATGTCACCGATTACAAAATGTCGATTTTCCTTTGAGAATATGGATAGTGTCAGTCTATCGACATTTTGATAGACATTAGTTACAGACATTATGACGAATGCGACATTTTTAATAGACATTCGAGAATAGGGCCCCCAGACCTGAAAATTCAACGTCTTTATACTACCTACCATCGGATTTCGGTCTTTAGTTTCAAATCAAATGATGTTTTTTTACGCTACGAGTTAATCCTTATGGGACTTAGCCTTGATTAGGTTAAACCACCAATTAAGCGACTCCGGAATTGTATTTAAATTATTTTATACCAGCATCAGTTATTACTTCATCATTTTCAAATCAAAATATTCCGAAAACGGTACACACCATCGAGTTTTACCAAGAGTACCTTTTTTTTGTAAAATTGAATGATGTTTGAGTTCACATAACATTTGGACTAGAAAATTTAACCTCAAAAAAGTTGTTTAAAACTACTCGGTACAAACCGTGTAACTAGCTCTCTCTATGAGAGGCAAACTAAAAACAAATTTATGCGATGGGTCAGCTCCCAAAACATATTCGTATAAAATATCATTACAATGTTGCCAGTGGTGCAGACATAATCGTAAAAAATGTATACACATTTTTGTTTCAATTTTTTTTTAGTGAGCCTTCCCAACTTATTTTGCAGTTCTACCTCTTTTAGAAACGGGCTACCATTTTTAAAACACCCTGTATATCTCTTCAATGTGCATTAATAATTTTGCATTTTTCTTTATATTTTTCCATTATTACCTTCTCCGCTGTCCTGTGAATTATTCCCACTATTGTGGTTTTAAGAAATCGTAAAAATATTTAAAAAAACTAATAGAACTTATAATAATATATAGTATGAAAGAGTTTAGGGACAAAGAATTTTTTTATGTGTCTCACACTAAGTAAGTATAATTTAAACTCATGTTTCTTTTATTTTGAAATTTTTTGTTTACATTTTTAATTCTTTTTTATCAGATGTGAAATATTACAAATCTATTTTCACTTGTTGGATTTACAGAACTAATAAAATGTTTATCGTTGATATCAAGTTAAAGACGCTTAAAAAATTAAACTAAGTAACGCATTTTCACGATTTATTACGAGGATACTAATCGATGACAGTTTTTATTAGCCAAAAATTAAATTAATAGCTAAAAAAAATAAGAATAATAAATTTACAAAACAACAATAACATACAATGTAACAAATAATCTGCCTAGAGTTAATTTTATAAAAATGTGAAATTTTATATCTGTATCTGTGAAGTGTAGAGGGTGGGTTACCCCACGGTCAATATGCCCAATGGACTTACTGTGAATCCTCCTAAGTTGATAGATATTCCCTAGCTTATCAGCCTACAGATTTAATAAACTCAGTTGACAACGTCGCGATGAGGTGCTTCTCTTATATCAACAGGTGTTAACAATTCTCGCTGAACACAAATCTTCTAATAAATAAGAGCGGCAAGCAACCGTAGAGGATATGCTCGTTGATATCATCTTTTTATTCTCACCCCATGCAGAGTGCGGATGCTAACAGCCCCATACAATGTAGCTGTTTTTGTACTTGGCAATCACCAATCAGAATGCCTGTGATAGGTCATTGATTTTGTATAGTCATAGTCAAGTATTTGTATGTCGTAGTGTTGTCAGGATAACCTCCCTGGCAAATCTGCAGTTTCTTGTTTCATCCCATGTTTTCTTGAATTTCACAAGGAAATCTTCTTTGTCACTTTGTCATTCATAAATGTTGTCAGCCCATTAGAAGGGCCAGATCCAAAAATAATTTAGTTAGTTGCCTTATTGGCTAGTGAATCAGCTAAACAGTAACGTGCTTTGATCCATCTTATGATGACCATATTGCTGATGACTACTTCGGCAAATGCATCTTTGACATTTTAGTTCTAACCCTGAGTAAATTCGTGGTATATTTAGTATGAGTAGGCGCTTGTCTGCTATCTCTATAGACAAGAATGTTTCTTTCAGTAATATTCTTTCTGGTGATTTCTTTTGCTGCTGTGATAATCCCCGTGAGCTTGGATTGGACTGCACTGGATTTATTGCTCACAGCTCAATTAGTGTCTATTTGATAAGAATCTCTCGTTTGGTAGTTATCTTACAGTAGCTACTTTTAGGTGGATATTAGCTGCACCCTTGTAGCTTATCCCAAACAGAACTTTGTGGTCCTGTCTGGGTATTTTTTCTTTTCGGGGCGTTACCGTATCTGCCCCTGCGACAGTTCATCCGTCGGCACGTTACCTTATACCTTAGATTGGTGGAATTAGTTCGCGGCGGTAGTCTTCGCAAAATATTTTAATGATTTTAGGATCTCTCACTCTACTTATATCTACCGCTAACCAGGGAAATCCTGGCTGTTCTTCGGCTCGAGACACGCTGGTGGCAACATCAAAATTTCGAAACGGTCCGTGAGTATATCCGATTTCTAGAAGAGCCCTAGCGCTCCTCTACCAAGTTTGCATCGGACGTGCACGCGCCGAAATGAGTGTTGTTTTAAGGCAGTTTTTCGCAGTGTTTGTGCTTCGGACACCTGTGGAAAGTAAACGGGGCCAGCAGGCCTCCGCTACCAGAAACAGGTAGAACGCGCATGCGCGAAAAAAATTGAACTATAGACACGTGAAAGTGACAGTGACACATGTGAAATAGTTGCTAGTTATCTGTGACGTGGTGGTGCATACCTAAGAAGGTTGGTATTTACAGTTTGGTAAGTACCAGCCCTTTTTTTTTACAAAAACTCTATTCTACAAACTTTTCTTGGACTTTATAAAGACACGGACAATTCCTTTTTCTTTTATTTTTATCGCTCTATACGGCATTCTACAAACTTTCCTACAAATAAACAAACGGCAACATGCCATCGGACGTAGACAGCGACCGAAACGGCGTGTTTACTCCAAATCACATGCTGAACAGATCGGGTGACTCTAATAAAGAAAGACAAACGCAAACACGGTATGTCGTCGGGTTCGGAAAGTGATGAGACTTCCCAAACAGACGGGGACTCTAGGAATAAAAGGCACAAGAAATATAGCTCGCCCAAAAGTAAAACGGACGTATCAAACATTATCGCGGCGGTCCACAAATTGTCTAAGGACATACTAACGGCAACTACTCGAGTCTCTGCGGACAAGAAGTTATTTTAATAAAGCCAAACAAAAGACTGTCCACAATAGTTTGACGGACATAAACAACAATATACAATTTCTGCTCGGACTCTTGTACTCGCAAGAAACCCGTATAACTAGGCTACAGGAAAAGATCCTAGAAGGAAAAATAACACAGACACAGGCACCAAGCGAGGAGACTTTTACGGCCATCTCCAAAGAACTTTTAAGTAAAATAGACAATTTACAGAAAATACCAACCGCGACACCAATCAACCCACAAACAAACACAGAAACTGCCCAAACCTCAAGAACCTACGCCCAATTGGCCCAGCAACCTGCAAGACCCAGAGAACCACCAAAAGAGTGGCAAACCCCGACTCGGGAAAAAAAGGAGGAAACATACGAGACAGTCGTAAAACTTAACGACGGCGTTAAAAGCGACCCCATAACAGTACTTAAAAAAGTCCTTAAGGCCAAAGACCTCGAAGGGCATCAGGTTAGGAGAACGCAAACGGCGGTCGTAATTAGCTCTAAAACAAAGGAAGAACAAGCCAAGATAAAAGAGAGAAGAACGAAACAATCACGGTCAAGGACGGAAGCCGCAACACAGCACCGATGGCGCTAATAACAGGTGTCCAGAAAGGTTTTAATGAGGAAGAATTATTCAAGGCGGCAAACCAAGAAAACGAGCTCGATACGCTTTTCGGCGAGGGTTGGGAATCCCAAATGAAAAGAGTAGGAGGCAGAAACTGTCGCAATCCTTAAAAGGAAAACATTATAATCACAGGCCCTGCAGAGATCGTTAAAGCCCTACTCAAAAGAGGATTCCTATACCTAGACCTAACAAAATGCTACGTCGAAGAATATATATCCATAACTCTATGCTTCAAATGCTGTCGCTTTGGACACTCAGCAACAAGATGCCAAGATACTGACGACACATGCTACAAGTGTGCAGCTCGTCACAGTGGCACATCATGCAACACGGCCACTTATAACTGTGTTAATTGTCAACGGTTAGGATTACAGCTAAGAAACTACGAGGCGAGAGACGTGAACTGCCCCATTTACAAGCGCAAACTTGAGGATATAAGGAACAGTATAGTTTATTAATATCGGCCGCTTTATTAAAATAATTCAATTTAACGCCGGGAAGGGGAAAACCGCCACTGACCAACTGTTTCAACACATACGAGACAAAGATATCGACATACTATTGATACAAGAACCATACCACAAAATGACAACACCGACAAGCTACGCTCTGATTAGACACTCACAAGAAGCCAAAGTGGCAACAGTAATAAAGCAAAACATTAAATGTCAAATCTTAACGAATATCACTAACAGTAACGTCATTACAATCAACGTGGAAAGTCAGAGCGTAACTTTCACAATCACGAACATTTACGACGAACCAGGCGGCACCACAAACAAACGGCTAGACAGCATAAAAGCCAAACTAAATAAAATCAGACACTCACTGTTACTAGCGGGGGACATAAACGCGAAAAATGCCGCCTGGGGGGGGGGGGGGGGCAACGAAACAGACAGACGCGGACAAGACATCATCTACTGGACAACCCAACTTGGCTACAAAATAGAAAACGACCACGACAGCCCACCGACCTTTAGAAACACCGGAGGCAAAAGTTGGGTAGACTTGACAATAACAAACAGACTCAACTTACAGAACTGGACATTTACCGACGACGAGACATTAAGCGACCACGCATACATCACATATGTCCTAAACTACAACAACACCAGAACAAAACCGACCAACACAACCAACTTCGACTTAAACAACATCAACATCGACAACATACACAACAATCTACACCTACATGACTGGAACATAACAGAAGACATCGAAATGACGGCCAAACAAATAACATTCAAAACATAATGAACCAAACACTAAAGAAAATAAAACCAAAAAGACGCAAAACACAAATCTGGTGGACAAGAGACATTGACAAAGAAAGAGCAACTACTAACAAAACGAGAAAACGATACCAACTTGAAAGAAACCCAATCGAGAGACAAATTAAATTGGACATATACAAAACACAGAGACGCAAATACAAGAACCTAATAAAACAAACGAAAAAAGACTCTATACGCAATTTCATTACGAACAATGATCCAGACAACCCTTGGGATACGGCCTACAAAATTATACGGACAAAAACCTCACAAGACAGGACCCTAAGGACGATACAAAACGAGGACGGAACCTGGACCAATAACATCGACGAGACAATCCATGCCTTACATGACAAATACTTCCCCAAAGACGACCAAAACTCAGACAAAGACCAACACACACAAACACGCGACCACTACCCTGACATCCCAGCCCCTAACGACCTATCCTTCACATCACAGGAAATAGAACGCACCATATCGGCAATGAAAAACAAAAAAGCAACAGCCACAGATAAAATTCCCAAAGAAATAATCCAAATAATCTTCCAAAAGGACCCAATTCCTCTTACCTCCCTCTATAACAACTGCTTAAGAGAAAGCTACTTCCCCAGAATTTGGAAAATTGCCGATATGGTGTGGTTACCGAAAAAGAACGGGGAAAAAAGACCCATCTGCCTCCTACCTACCCTCGGAAAAATCCTAGACAAACTACTGGCCAAACGACTTGCTTACCACCTTGAAAGCACCAATCAAATAGACAGCAGACAATACGGGTTCAGGGAGGGCATATCAACAATAGACGCAATCAGCAACATTACAAAGACATTACAACAAAACAAAACAAAAAAAATTCACTCGGTAGCTATCGCGCTTGACATGAAGAACGCTTTTAATTCAGCATGGCTACCGATGATCAAAAAAAGATTAACCGACACCAACGTACCTACGAACATAGCTAAACTCTGCAACGACTTTTTGACAAACAGACAGATACAAACGGTCACGATCACTACACCAACGGAACGAGGCTGCCCACAAGGGTCCAGCCTGGGACCAACACTATGGCTTCTCCTAATGGACACTTGGTTCAAACAACTCGACAATACAGACATACTGGACGAAAACGATATGGTCCAGGCCTTTGCAGACGACCAAATCATTATAATATCGGGCACATCCCTAAGCAAACTAGAATCAAAATGGAAAGCAATATGGTCGGCCTGCGAGGCTTGGGCCATATCAAACAAACTTACTTACAATAAAACCAAGACAATAGCTATGTTCATATCATACAAACGGACCAGAGACCCATGACTAAAGATCGGCGAGACACCATTGGTGATGGAAAATACGATGGTATACCTTGGACTGACTTTGGATGCCGGGCTGCTCTGGATAGAGCATGTCAAGGGCACCAGACAAAAAGCCTCGGACATTGCAAATAAATTATTTCACATATCAGGCAGGAACTGGGGTAGAAAACCTGAAATACTTAAATATATTTTTCAAAATGCAATCAAGCCAATGATAATGTACAGGGCTGAAGTCTGGGGTCACAGACATGCCGACACTAGAGTAGTACGGCACCTACAGGCGACCGAGCGTCCCTTTCTATTAGCCATCACGAAGGCGTATCGCACCGCTCCCACCCTCGCCCTGCATGTACTTGCCGGGATTACCCCCTCCAGGTGGATTCACGGTCGAGATGGGAAGGCTATACAGACATACGACGACAACCAGACGCATACACAACAAGAACCACCGACACAACACACCCAGCCCTAAGACACATCCTGACAATCGACCATATCCAAGAATCACACTATAATGCATACTCAGACGCAACAATAAAAGACAACCAACACTTTATTGGCATCACGATATGGAACGAACAACAACAAATACACGTAGGACGATACAAAATAACCACAGACAGCGACATTAACACCCTTGAGGCCCTAGGGGTCTACCTCACCGCTAAAACACATACAACAGAACATGACGGACACGGAAAAACACATTACATTACACACAGACTCACTTATCACTGTAATCTCCATGCACAATAACAACTCAAGGAACAAAATAGTCTTACTTACACAGAAAATCGCAACAACCCTTAAACAACAAAACAATACATTAACAATCAAATGGGAACACAGAAACAACGACAGGATAAAACAGGCGCATAACATAGCACAAGACAACACATTACAGCACACTGACTTAGATTATACAAAACATGAAAGTCCTAAGAGACAAACTACACAAAACAAAACTAGTACTTTGGCAACACATATGGGAACATGGACATACAGGACGAACAACATACAACATTATCAGAAAAGTAACCACAAAATGGGTAGGCTACACGTGGAAATCAACACAAACAATGACAGGACACGGAAACATAAAGGCGTATTATGACCGCTTCCACCTCAGAGACGACATCGACACTAACTGCGAACACTGTGGCACATACGAAGACCTAGATCACGTGACAACTCACTGTAACGAACAACAAAGACTCAACGCAAGACAA